>CALNHX010006716.1:0-84725 GCA_940337035.1 Agriotes lineatus
TATATACCTCGCCTATCAGAAAATAATTCGATGTAAGTGTTGTTACTCCTACTTGACTTGGCATATTTTGCAAAAATAATGCCAGAAGAAAATTTGTATCTATTATCATCGAACCTAATAGTTATTGCATGTAAATGAGTATAGTTAAGATGGCTTTCGATCACCTAACTCCGTTGTGAAGAAATGTATATGAACCTTCCTACAATCGGAATATGTCAAGCGTTTAATAATGTCTTGCTCAAAGTGCCCATAAGAAAGTTTTATAGAATATTTAAGAACATCTCTTGCTTGTGAAACCACCTCAAGTGTAAAGCAACGAGATAGTTATAGTTTGATTTCAATGACGTAATACTTTTATTGCATAAAATAACTTCAACTTGGATAAACCATAAAATATTATAATTTATCCAAAAGTCAGGTAGCTTCACATTTACCACACCAACTAACTCGGAAACGGCAGGAGCGAAAGAACTCAGAAGAACTTTGTTTATTGTGTATTTCCATATCGGGGTCACCAATTTATAAGCTTCTTCAGGTAATATTATTTCACATACAAAATATAATGAAAACGTCAAAATTTCATTTTCAATCACTGATTACTTCCTGTATTTATTAGCGTCATTAGGCTGATATATAGCAGATAACAGATGCTGTTGAATTTTGTAATCCGAGGCGATAGCCGAGGTTTGTAATCAACTAAGTCGGTATCAGATGTGTGTCGTACAAGATTTTTCGTAATAAAAACTTATACATGTTATGGACAATTTATTAAACATAATTTAAAAATTGCGCTATCCTTAACGGCGGGCTATTTATCATATAAGTGCTAAAAGTAACAGTTTATTGTACGCAATATACACAATTTCAAACGAGGCCGTAGTCCGAGTTTGATAACGTCAAGTGTAAAAGCACTTTTTGCGCGAGTTTGCAAATAATATTTTTCTACGACTTTAAATTTACTCTTATTCTTTCAAAAATGTTGATTTAACAGAGGTTTAAATTATAGACTTATAATTTATATGATCATAGCAAATGTAAGTCGATAGATAGCCGATACCGGTGACTATTTTTGTAGAAGGTTGTTTTCAAAAGTCATTAATAAACCTTTTACGTTATTCATTTCATGATTCTGTAATTATTTAAATTAGTACTTTTTACGAATCGCGTTCTACGTAACGTAAACCATAAAATACTAGTATCATTGTAGATCTTTCTTTTGAAAATATTATGCTAGGCTATTCTACGTCTATGTAATATCACCACTAGCAACTTTAGCCAACTATTTATTTACAACAATTTATAGTGTTTCGATCAATTTCAAAGCCGTAACAGTTTTATTTTTACATGTCATTCATCATTAATTCATAAGCTTTAACATGTCAACAATCTCTAATATATTATGTCAATTGATGTTTGTTTAAATTTTATTGTATTTTTTTTCTTTTTTGTACAATTGCTGCCAATTGTAGTAATTTGTTTCTTTGGGCATTATAGGACGTTTGTCTCCAGCCCTTATCTGAATATAATAAATAAATAAATGTTTAACCTTTCCGTACCGAGGAGAATATTAATTTAAAACATTAAATAGATAGGACTCTTTATGGTTTTTGTCGGCATATTTTTAAGATATGTTATCCAACTTTTGTAAGTCTTTTCTATGTTCTTCCACCATCAGTACGAGTTTTTGCTATTCTCATCTCATGGTACTTTCTTTTTTTTTGTTAAATACAGGGAGAGGTAGATATAATAGGCATTTGAATGTGATATAAAAATTCTACTAAATCCAATTATTCGTCAAACTTATGTAGCCTCAGAGTGGGAGCCTATTGTTAGTTGCTCAACATATATCTTGTCGAGATAGGTGTATCATGTACGTTTAATTATAGAATATAGATCCGTTCAATTTCCGACGATTCACAATACCGCCGATGTATAGTTTACTGTTATTTATAATGTTCTACAATCATGATCATCATCATTTCTTCGTTTTCCTTTCTGTTTGTATCTACATACTGCCTTTGGTATATGGTCTCTGTCATTCTGAGTAGGTGTTGCTCCCATTTTCGTTGTACTTAGTTATTTGATCATGAATGGTCATTATCCCTAATTCATCACGTATTTCTTCATTAGGTATGTGCGCATATAGCCTTTCACAGATTTTAAAAACTTCATTTCGGCAGTTTGGATATTTTATTTTTGTTTTGGTGTCATGGTTCACTTTCCGCTAGAAGCCTTGGAATGTTCTACAATGTTTTTTATAAACTGACACATTCCACGAAATTCACGTGAGCTATGGCCACTCCTCAGTCATCTTTCTTCTACGTGATAACGCATTAGGACCGAACTCATGATGAAGGTTTGTGATTCCTTTTCCTTTCGCTCCTCCAAATGATTTTACCATTTAGGTGCCTAGGATTGAGAGGAGTGAAAGCACTGGTCGATACATCGGAACGCGTATATTATTGACTTCAATCATATTGATTTACATTAGAAAATCGTATCAGTTTACGTCGATTCGTCCAAGAAAGCACACCCCCGCTGCAAATCAAGGTTTAGCTGTACTGTTCAAAGTTATTTTCGCCATTTTATCCTATTCATCAAAATAAACGGAATGGACCCACGTGTTATACACAATCATCTGATACACCCGATATTATTACAATTTGCAATGTTTATTATTAGTACAGACAGTAGGTTGATTGTTATTCTTAGCATGGAAGTAATTTGAAAAGTGAATGGTTGGCTGCTCATTTTAAAAATGACAGGCCATTCTGCGAAGGCTACATTATTAAATTACACGAGCTCATTATTTATGCCAGTGTGACTTTATTATTTTACCGAAAATAATGTTGCAGAAGTGTCAATTAAATGTTCGCAGGCAAATGTGAAAAACCCCACAGGAAATACTAACAGGTGTCATACGCTAAGCCACTGGAAAATTATAGTGAGAGGTTAGGTACATTAACACCGCAGTGTTTGGGATCAGAAGGACGTGCACTGCGCGCAGCCAACGTTTCTGCTCGGGAAGAGCTTATCCCGGATTTAATTATTACTAGCCATAAAATTTTAAGCATAACCTACGGCCGCATGCAGTCGTAACTAACGCCTTACGTACATTCAAGTTTCACTTAGCCATACCAAAGTGGCTAATGCAGAAATCTTGTTAGGCATAGTGTGTTCTCACCGAAGTTATTGTACTTGTACATCTATTTCCGACAGTATTTCAAACTTGTTTAAAAGCATATTTGTATGTATCGATCGTGTAAAGCAAGCTCGACTACAACAAAAAGTCTCGTAAAACAAATATTAAATTAGAGAGTTTTTATATCAAGAAGGATGAATAAATGAATTACTTTGATAGCTAGGATTTTTCGCTATAGAATTACTCAGATAAATCTTAACGGAAGTAGCAGTTGAAGTCTGTCATTACCAGTTATTATAGAGACACGTTTTACGCTACTGGCTGTTTTTAAGTAGGCGCAATAAACTTTGTCTCGTATATCTCCCTGCACTTTAATTTCGGCTTTAAATCCTTGTACTTTCGACCTTTGTAGGCAGGAAATGGGGCTCGATAAATATCTACTTCGCGAATGGACGATGAATTAAGTTCTGCCCAGAGCAGGCTCTTTCCGGATGGCGAAATTACCTTAAAAGTACTTAATTTTTGGGTGTTATGTTGTGGGGGTCACTAAATAAGTTATTGGAGAGTTCAGATGTCCTATTTTGATACTGACCTTAAAAAACCTTTGACGTTTTTAAATTATTGTCGTTTTTACATAATTTAAAATTAGTTAATTAATCGAATTTCCCAAAATTTATTAATTTAGAAGAAGTCGTACAAGTGGTTTAATATTAAATCTGGGAGTTGTAATCTACAACTTGCAATTTAGCCCATTTCAGTTTTGGGTAACTTCATATCATTAATTTGTCGAAGATTGGCCCCTAAGCACTTTTACTATTTTTGGTAGGACGAGCTATACTACTATAAACTGAAAACATTTATGGTTAGGTGTATTATATATTATATATTGCTGTGGAACAATGATTTTAAATTAATCGTGTAAGCTTGGTTTCACCGACTAATCCCAACAAGCAATTATTCAAATAGAAAAGCACCGCCAACTCAATAGAAGTAATGATACTCCAGTAGTATTAATTTATCTCGGATTTCACGAACACAACTGACACTTATTTCAGTCGTATTAATTAAGAAACGTGGCTTCACTCCCGAGTTTGCAAGTAACGTGTGATGTTAAACAATACACTAGATGTAGTACAACTTGAGTCGAACAAAACTATTTACATGTATAGAAATTTCAAAATTGGAGAACAGTGCAACAATAAAATAGCTTTCACCCATATTGGGACGACACAGGCTTCTGCTGGACTGAACAACGCTACTGAACAATCGTTTGGAGTAGGAAATTTGTTGGGACACCCGTTAGCTTACAATTTGGAGGAATCACCGCAAAATCTTCACCTTTTAAGAGCCTTGCTTGGCTGGTATTAGTCAATTCACTTCACAGCAGTAAAGTATTTGACATCGCCCTTAAGAAAATAAGACACCAACTATGTTACAACTCTCTATTGTTTTTAAATAACACACAGAATAACAAGGTTGTGTTCACAAATTTGCTATATCGAATCGTGATAAGAAAATAAGAGCCTAGTTGTCGCGGAAACAGCCGTTTTTATACGAAGTCAGCCAACAACTGAAACTTGTAACAATGCATTTGATAGGTCGATTAATAAGCAATCATTTATATTTTGCTACTTAACTTTGAAATATTTACCTTATACACATAAATTATGAAATAAATAATAAACTTAACGTAAAAATAATCTTATTTCTAAATTCCAGACAGTTTAATCTATATTCTGGGAGATACACACATGGAGACATCTTAATCTGTTCCGACAATTTTACAATTTATTTCCATTTTCTAAAAATGACAATAAATTGCACTAGTATTCCCACTTGAAGTTATCCATGAATTCACTCAGAACCCCGTTCTGCTGTGGCGTGAGGTCGTTGTTGTTCTTAGTTCTGGTGGAACCTCATTGTGAACATACTATGAGTTTTAGCTGCTGTAATTGTATTTTCAACATGTTGCCGAAACTCAGCATATTTGCGGAAGCTAGCTGTGCATTCAATAGTATGTTTTGGTAGTGAAAAAACTTGTATCTACACTTTTACAACACCGTGAGTACTCATATATTGAATTTTTCACTAGCATAACTATTCTTAGCCCTGTCGCACACTTTGTTTCTATCGTTTATCGTTGACAGCATATCTTACAGGTATAGCTCCACGTTAACTCATGGTTTTGACCATTAATTGGCTGACGATTACCTCAACATGGACAACCCTACCATTAATTAAAATAGTTTCCCGCATAACCTACATGAGTCAAGTTTCCTGTGAATGCGAACGAATTTAATGGCCCCAATTGGAATGGAATCGAGATTTTATTGCAAAATGAGCTGTCAGACAGCTAGTGAATGTCATTTTTTCTAATAAGCATAAAATTAGAAAGTCAGTTGGAAATTTTAATTTTAATTTGAGCGTATTGGAGGGGTTTACGCGAATAAATTAGTTCCTTGCCCTGTGCACTTCCTGATCGTGTTAAAACCAATTGCAATGTCGCATATGTTGCCTAATATTCATGGCAATACATATTATATTTACCTGTTTAATATTGTTAGGGGAATATGTACTTTCAACGCACCCAATAAATCCTGTCTTCTTCTTTGAAGCCCAGTGGCTATTACTTCTGTTGCATCATTACTTAAGTTTCGGTTTTTAAGGTACATAATGTTACACACGTAGAAAACATATAAAACAATGAAATCGAACTATTACTAAATAAAACTAGTGAGAGTCACTGAAACCTGATAAAAAACAGTGACTGAGGAGATGCTCGGATTAAGAGAAGAGAGGCGCACCAATAAGAACAATTCAGTGAAATAATGTCAGATTAACAGGGCGAAGAGATATGCATTGGAGAAAAGCTTTACCACAATTTATATACAAAATGTAAAAAGAAAGAAAGATTATTAACAAGAAATCCGAAAGAATATAGATATCGGACATATGCCTAGAACATCTGTTCAATGATGCCCAAATAACAACATAAATGTAGAATGTACAAAGGGCCCGGAAATTGGAATTGATGAATTGGAAAAACTATCAAGAAAATCAAAGATATACAATCTATTGCACTTAACAGGGAGTCTTATTCAATGCAATCTAAAATACAAGACCAATATCTGAAGGATCCTCATGTATTGCTAAGTGGTGATACAAAGATGTCGAGAAGCCAATTGTGAGGCATTTGTATGATTTGTAGACCAAGAAGGCTTGGATACAGGTAACGTGGTAATCAAGGTAATCGCAATTCTAAAGCGAATTGAGATATATGAGAAGAACATTAGGATTATAAGAAATTTGTATTGGAACTAATCTGCAAACATATTGGTGTAGGGAGAGAAGACAGAATCAATCTCTAATCATTCTCTATGCAGTGACTTTAATCTATCTTCGGAAGATATTTTCATGAACCACTGAAGGAATGTAATAAAGGAACTATGGTTAATGAAGTCCTCATAAATAATACCGGGTATGCAGACGATAGGGTGATTCTTACAGACTGTCCTGAACACTTAAACAGATAATAACTAGAGTCACATAGATTACCGTCAAATATAGTCTCAAACTAAACAAAAAGTAAATGTGTGGTAATAAATAAGAATATCCCAGTTTCTATAAATTTTATACTGGGGAATTGCAGAGTGGAACAATTATTGCAACACATACCTAGGAAGTACAATTTGCGAATAGTGGACTACTACAGCTTATCCTACAAGGTAAAATATCCGGCAAAGATGAGTGGGAAGAAGAAGAATATCATGGTTAAAGAACCGTTTCTTATAAGTATCCGTCTAAATACATATGCAAGTGTCTTTAGTGTAAGTAATTGTGGTACTTCTAACTTATGGGCATCATTGAGAGATTGTTATTTGATGATAGGATGTGGGAGCCATTTATTGCTAGATATTGAAATATAACATTAATGTCATTTCCAACCGTTTCTATTTTTTTGGCAAAGGTACTAATGAGACTACCATGACGTAATCCCATATTGTAATGAATAATTTGTTTAAAATTTATACTAGAACAGTATTTACAATCTACTCGAAATTATCGACAGAGTAATAATTAAATGCTTTGCAGGACACAATAGCTTGAAATGGGTACCATCCATTGACAGTTCCCTAATTTAACCTATGTATCTAGGTCTTCTGACCAGATTTTTTTGGATTTCCTTTCCAGTAAGTGTGCTTTCATTGGATTTGTGAGCGTAGAGGGCGATCACATCATTTATAAATGGCCTACTAAAGCCACCATGGAGGGTTTGGTTGGACACCCATTAGATAGCATTTACCATCATGCGCAATGTTTTTGATTGGAAGATATGTAAAAAATTTTTATGGTCTGGTTTTCTCCAGCCCGACAGCTCAATTTCATATATCTAGATGGGTTTGAGGATAAGCTAGTATACATACCGGGTGTCCATTCTCAAAGTCGAACATAGGCAATTAACATTAGTGCATTCACTCATTCTTTATTGAAATAATTCATTTTTCTGTAGATAATTTTAACAGACGTTGACAGAAAATACCTGATTTACGCCAACTAATTACCATTTGTTTTGACAAATGCTATCGAACTTGAGAAGCAAGGCATGGCATATTTAAAAATTCCCAAGTTTTAAATTAGTATTTTCCCAAGTTTTAAATTAGTATTTTAGAATAAAAATCGCATCTTGAATATTACTATTGGTATCATTTGATGCGTAATAATTCTATCTTTCCATTGATACCATTACCTTCCCTGTAAGTTGAATTGGCGAGCAGGAATCGGCAAAAACGTCCAATACAATGTTAATCGCCTATGTTCGACTTTGAGAACGGACACCCGGTATAATAATTTTTTTCTGTAACGACAGATGTGACAAGCGGTGTTAATTAATTCTTGGAAATAAATAAATAAATAAATAAATACCACAAATTTTTGGATGTTTTTGCATTGTCGGCTGTGAACCCAAACAAGATTTTTTTAAATAATATTTGTAATATTTCTGTGAACCCTTGCAAGTCCACAACACATAAATAGTATGAAAAACCTTGCTGGGTTTAAAGGGGCAATGTACACGGAGTCAAAATTGTATTGTTTATCTAGAAAGACGATGCGGGCTAAGTTGAATTTTATTTTATATTTAGAATTCCAGTGCTTGCGCACGTATTAATCAATATAAAGGATATAAGACATAGGATTACTGTTATTTATTGAATAATCTACCTCTTCATTACAGTACAAACCACACCTTTCATGTTCAATTTTTGCGTCATTTTTGATGCATAATATATCTATGCTAAATTGTTAATGTTTTCGTACAATATGTAGTGTTAGTTGTTAACATTATTTTTAGTAGAATTATACGTTTGCGTTTATATATTTTATTGTTATATTTCTGCATATTTTTACAGGAACAAATAAAATACTTTAGTTTCTCATGAAGCATAATAGAATTTTGCGGGGAGCAAAGCAAACGATAATAGAATTTTCTATAAACATAATATATTCTGCATAATAATATTCTAAATAAAATATGCAAAGATTATGATACTCGAGTTAGGTAAATCTGAATTACGAAATGGAAATCGAGCACTAGTAAAAAATTTCGTTCTTTATTATAATGTTCATTGAAAGAACAATTTCATTTTATAACGTTGTAAAGCGGGCAACCTTTTGTTACCATTGATAGCATCTCGTGGCGTTTCGTGTTCTGCTTAGTGTGCATGAATAGGTGACATTTTCCAACGGATATGTTTAGCCTATGGCTCTTTTTAACAAAGGCAAGAAATTTTATGTTAAATTAATAACGTGATGGTGAGGAGCATCTAACAGGTTTAGTGTATCAGATATTCTGCTGTTACACCTGAGTTTGAATGTTTGACTTGACATTACACGTTGGAATACGTTTAAAACGCTTACCCAATTCTGATTACGCCGAAGGTCTATTTTGAAAGGTGCTGAATAATGGCTTAGAAATTCACGAATTTAAAATTGGGCGAAACAATCGTTGCGTTGTTTGATTGCAGTCTAGTCCTTGGCCTTAAAAATCCATATTTAGCCAAAGGATTTGCTCACTTAGAGTGCCTGGCTTATAAGACTAAAACTGTGCTCGAGTATTATACGCGTAAGGGAGGCGTTACTAACAGTAATTAGAGTTTGAGGTAAACTTAGACGCTAAGGATTTGACTCATTCCAGAAAAAAATATTTAAAGGGCTTTTAGCTGCAGCTACAAGGCGCGCTTGATTCTTAAAATTAAATATCCAATTAAGGCCCCTTTACTATTTCCTGAATTTCCGCTCTGATTAGATTAGAACCCTCAAGGTTTGCGCCTGAGTCATACGAATTTCGATAGCTTGATTAAAATGGAAACTCTGGCCCAGTTCCAACCGCCACCTTTCCCTATAAATACCATTTCGCCCCATAGTCGATCTTTATTATGGATCTAAAGGACGCTGAAATGTTAACGAGGTGTAGCAGGCATCGCAGAAAAAATAGTGTGACTCGAGCGAATTTGTAACTTGGTATCTCTAATCTGTTGACGCTGCCTTGGCGGTGTATATTTCGTCATTTCGCCAAGCAAGCTTTGCTGCTGAGACAGTAATCGGCTCATCTAATATCTAGGCGTAATTCATGAGTTTTCTGAGTATACGTAGATTCTCGACTGCAGCGATTGTAAAGCAGGGCTACCAGAATGGCTTCGTGGCACGATACCGGGGTATAAATAGGGCTGACCACTTAATCATTGAAATCGCACCTCGTTGGCATTCATTATAGAGCAGCAGGAATTACAAGTTACAATCGATTACCCAGCGCTAGATTGCTTAAATCGATAGCTCGGAGTCTGAAATATCAATTATCGGTGCGTGCTTCTACTACGGTATACGATATCGATTAAATGGTCGCCGTATGACTTCCTCGGTGTGTTATGCCAGGTGTTTAGGCCAGCTGCAAGAATTGCCGTTGTAGCTAATCTTCCGAACATTCGGAACACGCACTCGACACGCCTGACCATTTCTGGGGTAGTTCGCGTGGCAATATGGGGATGCGTGACTCATCTCTTGGGAGGCGCTCTCTTTCTAGCAAACGGCTCCCGCTGCGGCAGAGGGAGACGCCGCGTCCCGAAAGAGTCAAGTACTGCGGAAAATTGTTTATTACGTGTTTTTATTGGGGTAATTACTTTCTGCAGACATTTCACCTAATTGTGGACATTTCTCAGAAATTGTGTTTCTGTGTCACATATTTTGTTCAGAGCGCCGCAATAATGGCCGTGGTTCTGATTACATTTACATATTTTTCGCGTCGCCTATAAATTTAACGGACAGCAACGTGTCATAATTGCAGGTTCCCCGAATGTATACACAAAAATACGAAAACCCGCAATTACAGTGTTAGTGTTAACCTGTATTTCAAACAGGCACGAAGCTACTGCAATTTTTTATGTAATAACGGTTAATTGTAGAGCAATTTTCATTAATTAGTGTCGTATTTCATATGTTTGAATAATTTTCAAAAAATCCGTAATTACTCGCTCAAAATGGTTGTACAAAAAAAAACGACTGACCGAGATTGCTCGGGGAGCGCCCATATTCAAGCAAAGTTGTGCATTTTTAATTAATAATAAAAATGAAGAATGACACCCCATCTAAAGGGATGCCTGCTGCTATAAAATATATCTTAATATAAAACAACAAATATGTACACTCCCCTTTTAAAAAATTTATAGAAGTTGCAATTTACCAACCTTCGTTAATGCATTGAAAATGAATTTTGCTAATTCTGGCATAAAATTTGGAAAATCTGAAAAATGTACAAGGGGTAGAAATAAAAAAATTATAATATATAATACGTACTACAGTTTCGAACCTTTTCAGCATCTTGTACACTTTAATATTAATTTGCAATTAGATAAAGATGTTGAATTCGATATTACATACAAAATTTTTTATATAACTTTAGAAGATGTATTGCTTATATGACTCATTCTTATTATTACATTTATTAGCTGTTTTAAATGAGTTCTGAGAATTACAAGCAATCCGATAGGCGGCTTCACATATTATTGTTCATAGTTTATTTTGTTTACTCATGAAACGTGCTATATATCTTTAGTTTTGTGTTCATTGTTCAATAAATATATTTTAAAAGTATTTGTTGTTTGCGAAGCTTTTGCATTGTCTAAACGAAGTTACTTTGCATTTTCCGTACATATCCTACATATGTTAATGTATTTATATTTTTAAAGTCTCCATCAATCTTTTATATTACAATCCTGCATTAAGTTTTAAGACAAACAGCTGACATTAACATCCCTACTCTAACAGTGGCCACTAACATACTGCGAACAAGTGCAGCGCGGCAATGGGCTCAACCCACGAAATATAATTCATGTTAGACAAAAATACAAACCGACACGCAATTTACTACCTACTTGCAAATTTTCAATTTCACAAAAAGCCAAAATAAACAAACTTGCACATTTTCATTATTTAAAAATTGAGAAAATAAGGTAATCCCTCTTCATAACCGCATTAAGAACTCTCTTAAAAAATACAATCGACCAGTAGAAAGTTTCCAAACAGCGAATTTCACACAAATGTTGATTTTAAGGTTTTTGTGATAATTATAACGTTTTCCCCATTTTGAAACCCCCAAATCAACATGGGTCGCAAAATTCCCTCATCCCGAATTCTCTTAAAAATACAACTGACCAGTAGAAAATTTACAAACAGCGAATTTCACACAGATATTAATTTTAACGCTTTTCTGATAATTATAACGGTTTTCCCCATTGTGAAGCTCCAAATCAACCTGGGCTGCAAAATTCCCACATTCACATTTTTATTAAAACACAATCGATCAGTAGAAATCGTCCAAACAGCAAATTTGACACAAATATTGATTTTAAGGTTTTTCTGATAATTATAATGTTTCCCCCATTTTACAACCCACAAACCCACCGGGGCCTCAATATTCCCACATTCCGAATTCTTTTAAAAATACAATCAACCCGGAGAAAGTATTCAAACAGCGAATTTTACACAAACATTGATTTTAAGGTTTTTCTGATAATTATAACGGTTTTCCCCATTTTGCAACCCCCAAATCCACATGGGCTGCAAAATTCTCACATTCCGAATTTTCTTAAATAATAAAGTAGACCAGTAGAAAGCTTCAAAACGGCGAATTTCACAGAAATATTAATTTTAAAGTTTTTCTAATAATTATAACTTCTTCACCATTTTGCAACTTCCAAATCCACCTGGGTCGCAAAATTCCCACATCCCGAATTCTCTTGTAAAATACAATCGACTAGTAGAAAGTCTCCAAACAGCGCATTTCACACAAATATTAATTTTACAATTTTTCTGAATTATAGCGGTTTCCCCATTTTGCAATCCCTAAATCCACCGCAAAATTCTTAAAAACCCACAGATCTCATCCACATACTGCCAAAAACAAAATTCGACATTTTTTCCCCTCTGTTTATGCGAACATCCGATTTGCTACAAATGCACCTCAGCTTTCTATCCCTGTAACTTCGCCCCCGTGCATCGCAGACCCCAGAAACCAGCCTGTACGATGATCGTTGGTTTCTCCTCTTTCCAACTAGCCCCAAATCACATTTGGATCTTTCAAAAAGTATGCGATGTAACAGCACCGAACGCTATCGTTCCAAAAAAAAAGTTTTAACCCCCGTATTTTCGCCCCCTCGAATCTTACATTTTCACAACCTCTCCAGAATGTTCGCCCACCAATAACATTCACCTGCAATACGTACAACCTGCAAAAATTCGCGAAAACTGCTAATTTTCCAACCGTCACACAAATCGCTAGAAGAGCACCGTACTAGCGTCACATCTCCAATTTGTTAAACATTTTCAATGATAAAACATTGAATTAAGTATAATTAATAAAAATCAACAAAAGCAATTGTGAGAAAAAGTAACCGCATAGCTAAAGCTTATTTTCTCATTTAAAGAGGTGCCTATTTCAAATATATACTTTATTCCCTTGTGGTCCTTGATGGTTAACGTGGTCGATGGATTCTGTCGGTCTCTGTATACGACCATAGTTTTAAGAACACTAATACGAACACTACTCCATAGGCAATAACACCGAATATCGAAAGCTTCCTTTTTCAATTTAAGAGATGCATATTTCAAAGATACACTTAAATTTTCTTTCAATATTTGAAATTTAACATGGCCAATAGGATCTGCCGGTTCCTGTATGAGGCTAGAGTTGTAAGAACATTAACACAAACACTGATTTATAGGCAAGGTCACTGAATATCGAAAGCTTCTCTTTTTATTTCAAGACACTAATATATCAAACACTAACTTGATTTTTTTTTTAACTTTTAAAGGTTAAAATGTCCGACGGTTTCTGATGGTCCCTGTATGAAGCCAGAGTTGGAAAAACACTGATTCATATGTAACAGCATCGAATATCGAAAACTTTATTTTTCATTTGAAGAGATGCCTGTGTACATAGTCACTTAATGTCCTTTTAGTGTTTGAAGGATAACATGGCCGATGGTTTATGCCAATTCCTGTATGAGGCCAAAGTTTTAAGAACACTACCACATACACTGATTTCTATGCAATAGCAGCAAATATCGAAAATTTCCTCTTTCATTTCCAGAGGTATCTATTTCAAATGTGTACCAATAACCTCTTAACCTTAGGGGCAATATGATCTATGGTTTATGCCGATCCCTTTATTATACTTTAGTTATAAGAATACTAGCATAAACACTGATCCGTAGACAATAATACCGAATATCGTAAACTTCCTTTTTTATTTCAAGAGATGTATTTTTAAAATATTCAGTTAATTTCCTTGTAATATTTCAAGGTTACGATGGCTGATAGTTTCTGCCGGTTCCTGTATTAGTGTAGAGTGGTAATGAAACTAACTGACACACTGATACAAAGGCAATATCACCAGATATGGAGTGCTCCCTCCTATCAACGGATAGGTTTTTCAAGTGTTCACATAATTTCCTTGAAGGTTAACATGGCCGATAGTTTCTGCCGGTCCCTGTATAAATCAAGAGGTGCCAGAGCGCTAACAGAAATACTGATCAATAGGCAATAACAACGAATATGGAAAGCTTCCTTTTTCATTTCACGAGATGTTTATTTAAAATATTCCATTAAATTCTTTTTAATCTAAGATATAAGAAAAAATCTGGTGTGATACACTCACACAACTTCCTTTTACAGTGATCTTATAATTAGTCAAAGATTTCATTTTTAATTTTTAACCATTTGTTAAAAATTTTCACGAAATTACAAATTCTACAAAAACGGTACAAAATCGAGTGTTAGTTGAAGAGACAAATTTTCTCTAGAATTTTAAGGTGAATTCAAAAATGTAATAATATACCGGGTGATTTATTTAAAATAGGAGTTAATAAAAAAAATAGAAAAAAAAACAAAAGAAACCCACTTTAGAAGTATTCAACTGGAAAATCACCTATCTCACATCAATACACATTAAAAATGTAAGAAAAATGTAAAATTTAAAAAAAATCGTTAGAGCCGTTTTTGAAAAAATCGAAAAAAACTGAAAAATCACAAGAGTAAACACCTACTTCCGGTTATGCGATTTTTTTCAAAAGCTTGCTGTCTCATCTACATAGTACACAAAACTTAAATATGAAGTTTCAATGCCATACCTCTTTTCGTTTTTGAGATATTCTGTTCACAGACAGACACACAGACACACAGACAGACAGACAGACAGACCAATGAAAAAAAATATGTTTTTTGGGATCAGGGGACTCTAAAACGTGAAGATCTGTTGAAAACTCAATTTCGAATTTTTGGGGTGAATCCAATACTTCCTTTATAGTAAAAGGAAGTAAAAAGTAACGAAAAATAAAACAAATAATAAAAAATAAACTGTAGGTCAGTATAGCGTGCTTCTGCCGGCCCTTGTATGAAGCCGGAGTTGTAAGAACATAAACACTGATCCATAGGCAATAACATCGAATATTGAAAGCGTTCTTTTTAATTTCAAGAGATGTTTTGTATCGATCCCTGTTTGAAGAAAGATATGTTAGAACGCTACCACAAATGCTGATCCATAGGCATTAACTGAATATCGAAACCGTCCTTTTTCATTTCAAGGTATGTCTGTTTCAAATGTTCACTTAATTTCGTTGTAACGTTTGAAGGTTAACATGGCCGATGGTTTTTGTGGATCCGGTTATGAGTTTTGAGTTATAGGGACGGTAACAAAATCACTGATTCGTAGGCATTTTGGTTACTATTTGCCAATTTAATTGATGCGTAGTAAATGTTTACTATAGAATTTAGTTCAGTAAAATATACACGTTTATGGAAAACTATAAGCTTCCTTTATTTTTATTTTATACAAATCAAGAAATACACACATGTACATATTCGTTAATATTACGAAAAATAATTACGAATACGAATTGTAAGTAGCCCCCCCCCCCCGTTGTCGTTATTGACTTAGCAAAAAATGCGTCTGAGTCGTACAAGCGCAAATGATGTGATCAAGACTGATCTGGGACAAAAACTAATTTGGAAAACTAGGCTACTCGAGTTTATATAACAAGTGTTTGAATGGAGGAAGCGCCGGCTATTCTTTCGGATGCATTAGCATTGTCCAGCCGTTCCTTCGCCCTTTTGTGACAGGCAAGTTTGGGATGACATCCGATAATACAACGAGTGTGGTCATTGCGTGTGCTCCTTTCATATTCTAGGATTTATGACTGTATTGTGACCAGGGTTGGTCACTCTTCGTTTTTGGGTCACAAGGATATTTACGTAACCCTTCCTTTTGTCGTCGGGTGCCTCTCCGATTGTGAGATCTGTTCTGCTGTTTTTCGAATTTATACTTTGACGTTTTTGACAAGTTAGTCTGCACTGTTTGTATGACGACACAAATAATACTTTCTAGACTGCACCTCGCGAACAATTTTTTGTTCGTATATGTAGCACTGACATTTACAGGCTATTCAACACTCACGTTTTAAATCGCACTGACGTTTGCAGATTTAGAACTGCACTTAGTGTCAAGTTTGAGTCTATGACCGTCCCTTTGCACGAGAGGCGTTTTTAGGCCATTATCTTGGTACGCTACAGCAGTAACACTTAATATCAAAAGATTAGTTTTTAATTTCAAAAGATGTCAATTTCAAATATTCACTCTATTTTCATCTAATCTTTGAAGGATATCATGACCGATGGTTTGTGCCTGTCCCTCTTTTAATCCAGATTTATAAGAATACTACCACAAACGCTGATCCATAGCCAATAACTGAATATCGAAAGCTTCCCTTTTCATTTCAAGTTACGTCTATTTCAAATATTCATTTAATTTCTTTGTAATATTTTAAGGTTAACATAGCTGATGATTTCTATCGATCTCTGCGTGAGATCAGAGCTGAAATAAAACTAACACAAACACTGATCCTTAGGCAATGACAGCGGATATTAGAGATATCTATTTAAAATATTCACTGTTCAGAAACCTATATATTTTATGTTTGTTGCAATGTACGACTCAAATTACATACAACAGTGCTGCCGAATTTGCTTAGGTTTTACACAGAATCATTTAAAAAAATTATTAATTAATTATTCTTCAATTTTAGATAAAGATACAGTAGTGCATGATGCATATCATTACATTGGTAATTAAATTTGCTGTTTAATGGCAAGATGGGCCTTGGTAGGTGCTATTTAAAAAAGTGACTTTTTCTTAAAAAACGTGTTTAGAAAATTTGGTTCTTTTAGTAAGGGTTTGTTATTTATAAAATAGCTGTTATTATTAGTTGCTAGAGTCAATTAATAGTAATTTATTATACAAGACGATAAAGTTAAATTTTATCCACGAGTGAATCGTTTAACGTCGAGACGAAGTCGAGACGTTAATGATTCAAGAGTGGATAGAAATAACTTTATCGTCGTGTATAATACAATATTTTTTTCTATAGCAAGAAATTTCACAATTTTAAAAGAAAATAATGACATTTCAAAATGTCAGTAGCTAGATTGGGTTGCTACGATAATACGAAGCTGTCATATTTAATTTAAACAAAAGTTAGAAAATTAAATTACTTTATCTATCCTTGATGTTAAAGTGCTACTTTATCTACCCTTGCTGTTAAAGTAAAACTTGACCTTTTGTTTTGAGTTGATAAAAGCACACTTTAACATGTGCTATAGAAAAAAACATATTTTTTCAAGTCACAGCCTTCTATCGTAAAAAATAAAAGTTAAAAAAATTTTTTTTATTGAAAAAATAAAATTTTGCAAGACTAGTTTATGTAATTTGACTTGAAGATTCTGAAAAACAAAATATACAGGGTGATCCATTTAAAAAATCAAAGTTGGTATCATTTTCGGTGAAACCGGAAGTCCGCCATTTTGACTATATTTATCGGTCAATGAGAAACTATATCTAGTATCTTCATAGAGGGAGTTTATTATAACGCGGAATATGTGTAAATGCGTTTATTTTAAATGTAATATGGAAACGCTACTGAGTATGTAAAAACATAATAAATTGTACGGGGGAAGGAATTCTGTTGATCAAATAGTATAGAGACTTCAGTTTACAGCAAGGATGTGGGTTATTGCATGCCCTGTTGTTCTTTCTGATGCTTCTTTTTCAATAAAATTACGGTTCATATATTGCATTTTAAAATAAACGCACTTAACATGGCGTGGCGTACCCTTCTATCAAGCAGTGATGACAGTGAATAAAATAAACAATGTAATTGTTAAAACTTAAAACCTAGTGTTGGTGAATGTCAACATGTAGTGCCAGAGGAAACTATTCTAAGTTGTCCTTGTTGTGAATTTTGTGATACTGTTCAATTAACACAACCAAAAAAAACCCAGCAAATTGTAATGGTTACTGTATACATTAAAAAAAAAGAAACCAATAGTAACAATCAAGTCATGGAAACGGGGATGCCACATTGAGCGTTATAGTAAATTCACTATATAAAATTTTATCTAAATCTATTCATAAACAAAGAAGATATAAACATGGCCTTCTTCTCATTGCCACCCGGAATATGCTAAATAATGATGTTTTAATATTTTTATTCCACATAGTTACTGTCAGGATCTGTACATAACTGCGCTCTTCTTGGAAATTCGTTGTACCTATTGTGTAATAGTTGTTCATTAAATTGACTTTGCTTGAGATAATCTCCCCTATCCTCAGCTGTGTAAAATGGAAGGTTTGGGGACCTCAGTTGACATAAATGTAAGTTCATGAAAAAGAAGATTAATGGTGCTACGGCTTTTCACATCCATTTTTTTTAAGTAAATTCCATAAAATTTACTTTCTTCTGATGAAGGTACCACAAAGTTATGATAGATTTTCAAATAGAGATACTGATTTATTACATTTTGATCGAAAAAATGGGGTTTGATTACTCTGTTGCCTAATATAGCACAACGCCTATTAATATTTTCAATTCTGGTGTTGACGGTAGATGTGGATTAACTCTCGAAGAAAATCTACAATTTCGAGAAGACTCGGTGCTATTAGTTGAGGAAGTAGATTCACCAGTAAACAGTTATTTTTGATAAAAATATCGTTAATTTTTTCACCCAGCCTTGTTTCCAAATGTCAGTAACAATGACAGACGTAATCTTCGTTATTGCTCATTTAAAGAGAAAAATGTTAATCGGAATTCTGAAGTTTTAAACATTACCAAAACCCTCTCAGAGGAGTCAAGTATTAGTAATAGAGAGGGTTCAGCTCTACCTGACCTATTCTGAGCTGAGGAATCGAACAACATTGGGAGCTTCCAACCTCATATTTAAAAACTATTTGAGAAAAAGTACATTAATCGCAGCACTATCGAAAAAGTGATCGATTTTATTTTTCAAACACAAGGAAAGTTGCAAGATTGCTGCACCAGCACGGAATATGTCGTGCACATCGCGATTTCATATCCGCAGCGGCAGTTTTATTTAACGAGGCCACAAAATTGGAGGATTATTGCAAGTCGTTCTCAATTTTAGAAGTTTGTACAGAAAGGATGTTGAAAGAATCGGTGTATAAATACTTCAATATAATAATGAAGAGATGGTACGATTTTACTTTATGAAAATCTTCACGTGGCTGTCCGTTGTTAAGAATGCTTTGCCCTAATCCGCGATTTCGCCACCAACAAAAAAAAAGAAAAAGTAGAAAGCTGCCGATGCCCGGGTAAATAAAATAAATGCCGAACTAATAAAAGAGCCGATTTAATGTACTTCTGGACAAAACTAAGCGACTACAAAAAATTGAAATAACTACGAAAACACAATATGTGTAATTAAATGAAATTTAGAAGTGTATGCAATTTTCACGAAAGACAATGAACGTTTTCCATGCACATTAATAAAATAACTACAAAAGTTGACGAAACTTGTAGGTTTTACTACAGTTTTACAATTATTTAATGTTTTTTTGATATTCTCTATCTAAAATATGCTTGACGTCATGTGACCTCCAAGGAGATACCACACGTAAATAATTATTTTCCTTCGCAAAGGGTATTCTCAAAGAAGAGTGATAGATACACTGGTATCTTCAAAACAAGAGGAGAACATTTTTTACTACTGTTAGAGGGAGTTAGATTTTAATAAAATTTTGAATTTTATTGGTAGTTTCTTAATTTCAAGCAAAAGTGTAGCGGAGATTTGGAGAACAGAAAAAAACGCGATCCAACCTAGCCCTTGAATATTAAATAAAGCACAGGAAGGGAAATTAGAAGCGAGTGAAAGAAGAATTCTGAGAAAAAATTATAGAGCAGAAAAGGTAGAAGGAGGATGTCAAGGAGAAACAACGATCAATTATTAGCACAGTTATATAAGCATCCTGTAATTATCGATGTTATAAAAACTCAAAGACTAAAATGGTTGGGACACACACACAAAATACGAGAACGAAAAGTGCTAAGGATAGTATTTGAAGAAACTCCTGTGGGTACAAGAAAAAGAGTACGTTCAAGGAAAACGTGGTGGAGAAAGATCTGAGGAAAATGAAAATGGAAGCATAAAGCAAAATACAACAAAGAACGGAAGAAAGTGAGGTTTGCCTTAATCCAAAACAGTTTATTGTATCACTGTCAAAACGGTTGCCTTCATATCATTAGAATTTAAAGCAGTTAAGTATTTAGAAGGTAGACTGAAAATTGTAGTAAAATTAGTAGACAATTTGAAGAGAATGTTAACATACCATGTATTATTTTTAAACGATTTTTAGAAAACAATATAATTGGATGTTTACTTGTTGGCTAAGGTTTAGATTTCCAAGTTTTTGTTAAGGTTATATATACTTGAACTGACGCAACATCGTCTTTAAAATAGTTTCAAAATTCAATTCGATTATGTTGAAAAGATATAGATTGCTTTACTTCTGCTGTTCAATCTTTAATAATAAAGGAGTTATGAGCAAATACAGTATTCGGCAGAATAATGTTACCACTGTCAAAGTGCCATAACTTTTAAACAAAACAATACATATTACTTATTCTTATCACAAATTGTTCTATAAACATTTGGATTTTATGCCCGATTATCAAACCTTTCAAATGACTGCCATTTTCTTCAATACAAGCCCGAAGTCGTAAAGTGAAATTTACCATGACTACACAGAATTTCGTCGGGGATAGCTTCAATTTTGGCATGAATGCAGTTTTTCAAGTCGTCTATGCTGTTAAAACGTTGTATGGAAAAGAAGTGTCTCTTTCAGCTAGCTTCATAGAAAAAAATCTGGGACTGTCAAGTCTGGTCTACTTATACCCAGGAGATATCGCTGAAACTCTCAAATGCAATTCGTACTCGTTATTTTTTCATTTCTAACAGATCTTCCAGTATCCATTCCTTTTTGTTGTGAACAACTCCATCTGCTTGCTATTTTCTGACCCCAGTCGAGATGGTGCATCCGCTCTGCCACTGATGTCCACATTGTACTGCACTGATTCACCTCAACCTTGCACATTGCTCAATCACAAAAATTCTTGCTTGCAAAAGCCAGCGATCTAGTTTTTTTGACATATCAAATCCATAGATACTTAGAGTCTATTACATGTTTGATCTTTAAGATCATTGCGTCCAGTCAAAATTTATCAAGTTTTAAAAATGGTAACATTGTTCTGCCGAACCCTGTACATGTATAATAATTGTAGACGGTGGAAAAGTAAAATAGGGCTCTATTTTGAGTAAACCTAGTATGTTGAGAACATGTAGTAATAATTACTAAATTATGAATGTAAAATGTTATTAATCTGAATATTTCCACGAAATGAAACCGATACGCTTTTATCATTTTATAGTAATCCAACGGTAATTTGTTTCTTAGCTCTAATATTTGCTCCTGCGTGTTTCAGACTGTATTCTTTTATAATTTACGTACCACTTAGTCAATTTGTAGAAAGAATAATGGAAGAAGCCCCAAAGCAAATACCAAGACGCTAGTTGCGCACTAAGAAGATAAAGAAAACTCGTTAAAAACATAAAAAAAATTATGAACAAGAAGTAATAACTAGGGTGCCTTGATGTCAATTTGACGTATTTGTCCTTTACTAGGGTACGGACAGACCGTTGTACTCTCTCACTCTAAATTACTTTAGTGTGAGAGGGAACAACATCTGTGCGTACCCTGTTATAGGAACATGGTTCGGACGTCATCCGACCGGATATGACCCTCATTCACTGAGAAGAAAGGCGTTGGAATAATAATGGTAGCATAGTAGAATACCAAAGAACTGGAAAATTGCGACAGTAGTACCAAACCGCAAAAAGGAAGACTTCTCAAATTAGAATAACAACAGGAGTGTTTTTTTTTTGGAGAAGATCGTAAGACAAAAGAATCACAGCAACTAGAGCAGAAAGGGGGGGGGGGCGCATTCTGAGCTCTCTATTAGTTATGATATTGTTGGATGAATTAGTATCGTAAGTCAACAACAAACCATCTGACCTATGATAAAAAAAAAAGAAAACAAGTTAGGATAAACGACGGCCTCCCTTTTACGAGATAATAGGTAATAAGAACCAGATACAAGAAGGAGTTGATCAATAGAGGGCACACTTGCACAATACAATCACCGTATATATCGAACCTGAAACAATCATTCAAGGAGAGATAAATAATAGGGGATACAAAACAAGTGAAACATTCAGATCAAGGAGCTAGAGTGGACGTAACTGGCAAGTTGGAAGGAGAGATCTTCAACCATATCAGTGAAGTGGCTGCGACTGGGACTTTACCACTTCTTCTTTAAAGAGAAAGAAGTGTCAAAAGAGACAAAAGCACACATTCACCAGTCAGTTTTACTGCTAATGCCTATTTACGGTACTGCACCGTGGGTATTACCAGAAGAGCTTGTGAAATGAATATAATGAGGAAGTAAGAGGAGCGGCAATGGTGGACAAGATAAATAACATAGTAGCGAGACATGATTAAAGGTGAAAGGTGTGCTAAATAAACTTGATACAACAGACATAAGGCGAAAATTGACAAAACCAGGTCGGCGAAACTAATATAGGAAAATGAATCTGGCGAGTAAAGAAAACATGAAAAGCGAAAGACAGAAAAATAAACTGCAGTAAACTCAAACTAGAAACGCAGTAAATGACAGTAAATTTATGCCTTTATACCTCTTTGAAATTTCATAAATATTAATTATATGTAAACTCATTATAAGTGTATGTAACAGTATTTGCTTGATTTCCTCTTCTTTAGGGAAACATGCGATATCTATGGTTTAATTCTGATTATAAATTCGCCGCTTTGATGCGGAACTAATATTGTCAAAGTTCTATGAATCGCTATCCCGAGGCAAACAAATCAACAGAGTTATGGTAGGTGAACCGGCAGGTAATACAGAGTTAACTTTATGCATGTATTTACTACTACTAAATAGTACCGAGAACATCGTCTATTTCCCAGCTGGAGACACGTTAGTAATTTTTTACATGTACGGCGTACGGGGATTCGCAGTTAGAAGTCAATTATCCAATAAGGGTTTTTTGAGAAACCTTAATTTAGAACCTGGCAGCTCTGCCTTGGTTCCAGGAAATGCTACCAAACTCAGGTGAAATTAATTATCTAAGGCGCGTGTATTTATGGCGTAGATTCCTCACTGCTTTTGTGTTCTGGAATAAGTTTTCTCTTTGTAAACAACGTGGGTGTGTGCGTAGGCTCGTAATTGCTTGGAACAATTTGCTGAGAAGTAAAGATTAGGGTAAAGTAAATAAATGCAATAGGTGAACCCTTTCGAGCGCCTCTATTAATAGCACTAATTGACGGCGAGGCATAGTACGGGTTAAATTAAAAATTCCTGCATCAGACGTTGAATAAAATTTATTCATAATTCAGGAGTATTGTGAATTGATTTGAAGGCTTAATTTCGGTTTAATTTGTTGAGAAACGGAGTCCTGCGCGGTAACCATAGCTATTATTTTAATTTTGTATTTAATTGCACTAGCAATTTAGTCGAGTAGTTTCTTAATATAAGTACCTGAATTAATGTAATTTTAATTATTACAGGGGAAGAATTATGTGAACATAATATGATTTTGTAATAGAAAACAAAAAACGCCTTTGATTAATAGGGCCGTCAGATATGATTAATGATTCGAATATTTCTACACTCCTTGTTTCTCTTTTGAAGCACAATGTTACTTACAGTGGTTTCATGCAATAAAGTCAAATGCAGTAATTATGTACACAAGATATATTTTATAGGACATTTATATTGCGATGGTTCTCTGCTGACTCACCCTTTTTAGATTTAGTAGTTCAATAATAATACATTTTTATCGTTTGCAGGATATTAATCCCTTGTTTACATAAATACAAAAGTAGGCTGATAACTAAATCATAACTGATCTGTACGGTAATAGTCCATTAGCGTACATGGCAACCGCTAAACTATTGAACAAACCACGGATGTTATGAATCATAACATTCCTAGATATGTTAATAGCTATAATTAACGTGATATGTGGTTTATGTTTATCGAATAAGACGCATACTAGCAATATTAACTGAAAATGGGACAAAAACTACACAATCTCCTGTCGTTGAAAAGTGACGATGAGCCACTTTGTTTTCTGTTCATTCTTATAGCATGGTAGGTAGTACAACGAAGCAGCAAGGCTTGTACAAAAGGTCGGATCACCTGCAAGAAAAGAACATTAATAAGGTAAACAAGAAGAAAGGAAGATGTTAAGGTGGAACTTGGCCATGCAAAAGGGTGCAACTCTGGCTTGTGGATTTTTAATGTCTAAAAGTGAATAGGAATATGCAGACTTGTAAACTGTGCTAAAAGGTGCTACGGTGGAAATTGGGAGTGACAGATAGGACTTATTTTGAACTGAGAATAGAAGTTGAGATGTTAATTCTGAATGAAATGTATGTTTTAATATTTAGACAGTAAATAATAATATTATATTAACTAGTCTGGGCGCTTAGTGAAAGGATTATTTAAAAATAACAGTGTATTTTCCTTATGGAGTGGAAATACGCATATTTTTGATATGTTCCCATAAATGACTGCAGTGATGCATATTTAGCTGTGTAATACTTATTGCAATTGTATTATAAGTTATATGATTCATAATTCACTTTTGCTATTCAAATTCGAAAATTAATTTAGAATTTTGTAACTTAAATTAATAGTTAATATTGCGCTCTTTCTTCAATCATTAAACTAAATATCAAATTTAATTGGCGAGCTCTAGCAGAACAATCGACTCCAATTCCAGGTTAGGTTCATGCATTTATATTTTTAATAATTGTATTCAATGCTATTGGATTTAATGAGAATTATATGATAATTTGAAAAGAAGCTATGTTTAACCTCAAAACAAGCTAATCAAATACTTTTACAACAAATCACTTTCAATATTGATTAAATAGGCAAGTACTCTTTTATTGTTTATTTGCTCATCAATTAATCTCTTTATGTCTTATAAGCAAATACCTGCATTGTTCCACTTATTTACTTCGCACTGATCTTCTAAACACCCTGTAGCCAGACATGCTCGCAGTACGGGCCTACTCCCTGGACCCCAGATCAGCAATTATTGTGTCCACCTAACATCTCCAAAAGCCGCCAGTAGCACTCCAATCTCCAGACAGTAACGGATCACTTTTGCATACCTCCAATACTTTTCCGATGTAGCCAACTCCAATTGTCTACGATTTGTACCTGGCTTCTACCAATAGTATCCTTTAGCTCGGCAAGCACTTCCAAACTCCAAATATCATTGATGGCCAAAAATCTTGCCTTTTTTAATATGCGTATTTATACAGCCTATATTTATTTCAATAATCAAATATAATTCTAAGTATTGAGTTTTGTTATTTTGTGGCAATACAAAATTATTTGTATACCTCCTACAATTTTTCTTTGTTGATGATTTCATTCTAATTATCCCTATAGTAACATGCTATATTCCAAATTTTATATGGAACACTCACTAGATTTTTAAATATTCCAATAATTATGATTCATTTTGATATTTCATAATAAATTGCCTTTTGAATATCGTATTTGGTTTGTTTTTGGTTTATTACAAACTATGCTGTAGTGTGCCCTATAATATGCATTAAATATTCTCATTAAATGTACCAGCACCTTGTTTAAACTCAAAAGCAATTCACACACTCATTTATACATATGGATTCATAATCGGAACCTCCTTATGAATTATCGTCCCTTGCTCTACTTAAATCGACTCATTGCTGCTTTTAATGACTTTAAATCAAATTTCTTATCAAAGCTGTATGCATTACAATAAAGTAGTTAAGTTAAGTTAAAGTTATAAACAAAACATATGTTTCATTTATAACTTGGGCATATGCCAATATTGCCTTCTGAACTTATACAAATTAGACAAAACTCGACAAAACTAGCGTTCAAGTGTAATACCATATCATTATATTGTATTCAATTATAAATGATTGAATAATTAGTCGAGACATAATAGATATCTTCCACAAAAAATGTTCGAATGCAGGCTTTCATGGCCGTTGTCCATTATGGTAGGTTCTTCCGGGTTATGCCGTGGTCGTCGACCTACCATTATCAAAAAATGTTGTCCTGATTTTTGGCGCAAATGTTTCTTAGCACTCTAGAGGCAACTCTTTAAAAGGAGTGCCGGCGTCGTATCAAGAAAGCCTTAGCAATAGTTGAAAAACATATTTTGCTCAGATAAAGTAACTTTTCTGTTTTGGACAAGGCAAAGCATCATTAAGGAAGGTTGTTCAAAATCTACCACTATAGTGCACTGCAGAATTTCAGAAATATTGAATGACATTTATACAACCATGGTTATTAGAGAGAATTGGAAAAGTGCTTCATCTAATATACACGGTTTCATAAAAATATGCCAATATTTGTGAAATTTTGCATCAGGCTATAATTTTCCACTCTGGGCGACTTCTTTTAATAACATTCTTTGTAGTATATACGGATAAGGTACTTCATCGTGATTCTTTCTAATAAACACGCCGTTTCGTCTTCTGCTTCTTGCTCCAAAAAACTACGACGTCGGCACCCCAGATGGGTCTTAAGGGGTCGTTCCAAGGGCACTAAGGAACATTTGTGCCAAACTTAAGACTACCTTATTTTTTTTAGAAGTTGTCCCTGAAATTTATCTAATATGCCTGGGCTAAATTGCCTATTAAAGTGAATTTTAATAAATAACGAGTTGTCATTTGGGACGTATCTGATAATGGGAGTGTCAGCATCTTTTGGTATGATGAAAATGACGGAAGGGGTTGCAGTAAACTTCATATCTTAATTTTAGCAGAGATCCTCATAAAAAGGTTAGACCTATATAGTATATGGAAGAAGGATTGATTAAAAAATTCTTCTGGAAGACAAGATTTATGATAGATAAATTAAATTATGTAATAGGTACATAATTATCAATTACTTGAAATAAGTTGAGAAGTGATATCCACAAAGGCTAATGAATTATGCAGTTAAGTAAATTGTTTTGGTCTGACCCATTCTAGCTCACTATTGTTAACCAAATCTAATGATGTGCATGATGTAATTTTACTCTCTCCCAGTGAACGATAAGGATCAACAGTGAACGTTTCTTTTAAATTTCAAATACCCTGTGCCTTTCTTTTGGAAATTTTTGAAGCGACCCTACTCCCATTCGTTAAAACCACTGTGTAGGTGAAAAACTGTGAATTTCTAAACAATACTGTTACGAAAAACTAGACCGTGCTCGTGAAAGGACAAGATTTAATTATGCTACACACACAGTGGGTGGAAAACGTGCCTAGGGCTTCTGGGGCCGTTTAACATTAATTGCACTACTTTTTATCATCCTCTCGGAACATAGCTCGGACTAAAAGATGAGATTTTAGATGTGCGTCATAGTGGCCTGTCGGTGACGTAAATGACACTTGTATATGTCCTCGTGGGGACCTTCTGCTGCTACGGGCTCTGGTCTATAACTAGTTAATTTAGATTGTGTTCGACTGCGAGTGTCCGGCGGCAGATAACGACACTTGTTAGGGAAAACTACTTTTAATTAACTTCGAGTGATCGTACCTGAAGCCATCGTTGTAATTAAGACATGATGATCAAAATATTGACATGGTCCCATTGCAGTATTCCATGATTAAGAGCTTTCAACGCGAAATTTAAGAATTTATATTGGTTTCATAAAGAACGGGAACGCAACACTGTAGAAGTTTAGGTAAAGGGACGTAAACTTTTTGCTCTTAACTTTTTTACTGCAGACATCCCACGAGGGGCTACGTCCACGTAGTTTTTCGAATTTGCTATTATACGTATCATTTTTGACGCGAAAGAAGTTTTCGATGGAACCAAAGCACTTATAATAGCAGAAACATATTGAGTTGCCTGAGATACGCCTTGGTATAACAAGCACGTTGGAAGTAAAGATGAACTAATAACTTTGAGTTATTTAAAGGAAGCTCATCGCTAATTGCGTATATAACGATCATTTAACGAAATGAATAACCTATGAAAATGATTTATTTTATACCACGTGGTATTCGCCATTGATGGTCATTAAAATAGAACACAATGGTGCGAACGGAAATGTATGTTGCTGGGTGTATGTAATTTTGCTTTAGGCTATACTAGCATTTAATTTCTAAATTTGACTTACAATTTGCCAACTAGTGGGAAGTATTCGTATTTACATAATAAAATAACCACCCGAACTACCTATATTTAGCAAAACCTGAGAACTCAACTGGAACTATTTATATCTAACGAAATATGTAATCGATGAGATCCTTAAAGGACGCCCACACTCCACCTTCCTTCATGTAACCTACTAATGGCGACGTCTATTTCCGTTACGTTCAACTGGTAACCGGATTTTATTTTCAAAACCCACGGCTACGAACATATCCCTGTTCATACCTCTGAAACCAACTAATGATCTGTTTTTATTGACTTATGCGAATATGAAAAGGCGTTTCAAAGAACTCAGGACTGATTTTGTTATAGCTTACGAAAGTATTGCAGTTTTAGCAGATTTATTTTTACTAAATTAAATTTTATAGAAATGTTTTATTGTCGATCCGTATCTACAAACATAAGATTGAAGATAATGGCACAGGACTATGTTACAATAGTTTTGGGTAAAATATAACAATTACAGACAGTGCCCACTATTAACGTCGTAACTTATTAATATTCAAAATAACTAGCTATGGGTTCCGGAGAGAGGTCCCAGCCAAACGTGGTGCGTAATAATATAATTGTCATAAGCAGTAACAAACCAATAGTTAAAGGTACCAGATTTAATAACTTACCGTAATACACTCCGCTGAACTATACGGAGTTCTCGAAATGCGACGTAAAATAGGCTAGAAAGAGTTAATAAACACATTGAAAGACATACTGTTATGTAAATAATGAGGAGGGGGTTATTACATTAGTAGTAGACAAACAAATAGTATATTTGGAATCTATAAGTAGGATTTGACTAGATAGAAGCAGACGCAATTGTGCGTGCAAAGTTTAAAAACCCTTGTTGAAATGAGCTCTATTGGGATTTACAAGAGGCAGCACAACGAATCTCGAGCTCACACGTAGAAATATCTAAGAAGGAAAGGAAAATAAAGGGAGCAGCGAACAGGGAAATGAGGAGGAAAGAAAAAGGCCTGAAAAGAAATTTGAGTGAGCGTTAGACCACGTAAAACCAAAAATAACAAAACCATACAGCATATTGCGGGGGACCTAGCGGTGTACTAGTGTTAAAATACTAGCAAATCCTGAAGTCATAAGATGTGTGCAGCAATTCATCAAAGTAATGACCAAACGTGCCGCGATGAAGTCCGCTTACAAAATTCATCCAAAGGAAGCCCCGAACTATTGCATTTTAGTTTCGGAAGTAAAAGTATGACATTTCAAAAATTTTCAAAAAGGAAACTGAAACCGAAGAAATAGCCCTACCATGACACTGCATGCTTTCGAAAGTGAAGAATGCCAGTTGCTGATTCAAAAGTCACTAAAAACTGCTTACGCAACCTGAAATGCACGTCGACGTTTAAGGTTGCAGAACACTTTCGGACTATAACAACCATGTTTTCTCAGGTATTCTTTCCTTTTGAGTATGACATCAGACTGATCTAAAATTTCAGACAATTAGGCAAACTACTCTTCTGGAATTTTTGTAAATTGCATTTCAAAGGAAATATTAGTTTTTTTTTTATTTAGAAAGCTAATACTACTGGATACTGAGCTAAAGGTGCTTGCGAAGCAGATTTTGGTTAATATAAAGGATTATTGAATGCATATAGGAACTACAGACAACAGGCAAGTAAGAATTTCAGCAATCAAACGTTTTTTAAATGTAAGACGTCCAAGTCAATGTTTTCTTTTATATAGTGTATGTGGTCGTCTCTGCTTTAATGCTTGAGTATAAAATTTATCATTTTAAATGTTTTTTAACAAATTCAAACAGTCATATTTATATATAAACGCGTGTTGCGCTTGTCTGTGTGCGTATCTCCATGTCTGCGTGTGTCACGTTTTCATCGTAAACGATTGAGCGCAACTTGTTCGCGATCGGAAAACTTGCTTATGTCGCCAACGTGTCCTTTATAACAAAACGAGAACAATGCGCATTTATCTAGTAGTCTTGGTTCTGCCGGTAAGGCCTCTGCCAACGAATAAGATTCGTTCTGTTAGCGCGGGTTTAAATCCCACTGCCATGTGCTTTTTATTGCGAATTAATGTAATTCGCATTGATCAGTGCTTCCTTTTACTGTTTCAGTATTATTAGCAATATTAAGCAATTTTTCAACCGTTATTCAATCTATCAGAAGTTGTTTGTTTTGTAGTGTGCTTCCCTATTACATTTTCATGTAACTTATATATTGACAACTCAATTTAATGGAAAATCAAAAACTAGATTGGAATAAAAGCATCTACGTGGTAGGCCCAAAAGATAAAATAATATTGTTAATGGTGGTAGTTCTAGGTTTACTGCAGTTGTACATATTTACTTTCCCAAAACTTTCGTAAAACATATCAAAATTTTCTTAAGCATTTCGTAGAGGTATAATAATGGCTATATTTCAGTAGACACTCTCTTCAGTCTATGGTAAATCAGTTATAACAATGTGAAAATAGTCACGATCTTAGTTAAGCAAAGGGCCAATAAGGCCAGGACGCGTGGCTTGAATACAGTGGGGTCACGGCGGGTCCTGTCGTGAACGTGACGTAATATTTGAAAATCGGGCCGTCAACGTGAATGAAAATTGCAAGGCGTGATTCACGTTAAACGCTAAATATTTAGTAACGAATAAAAGACTGCAGGGTGCCCCGCTCCTCCGCTGCATATCAATGTGGAAGATCTAGACCTGGAGCTGAAGTTCATTGTATTTCTGTGTGGCTGCCTGCAGAGACGGAGCGTCGCACCGGTGTTGTGTTGTGAACGTTGTGTCTACAGTCAATTGCGTGTCTGCGTCTATAGGCCACCAAGTAGAACTTTTTTTGAGTTCTTCAGACGTAAAGTACTTTTCAACCTAGGGATTAAAGGTGTTGCCTAGCAACATATACCTTCTTGTACTCTTTATCAGTGAGAGAAAAGTCAATTTCAATGACAGCTTTTAGTAACAAGAGATCAATAAAAACCAATTAGGGTAGGCTGGGATATGTGTTATACGTTTGGCAGTACTGAAGTGTATTGTCAGTCTATGTCAAATTCGAGATTAAAAGGTTAGGTTTTGTTTGTTGTTTGACACAGACTAACGTAAAACTTAACCTGCAAATCTCGAATTTGACATCGACTGACAATAGACTTCAGTATTACCAAACGTATAACACATATCACAGCCTACCCTAATTGTTTTTTTTATTGATTTCTTGTTATTAAAGGTAATGTCTTTGAAGACGGTTGCAAGATCTGGTTTTGCGAGAAATCAGCATTGATGTAAGCTATTCTGGTCAATTGTCGTTTATTACTTTTTGTGTCTACTATTCTGAGTGCAACATATCACGTAAATTTTTCACGTGCAGAACATATTTTATTTTAGAATTTTTAGTTCTGTTGCGGGTCTTTTATTGGTTTTAAATGTGAACATTATCTTCTATATGAATTTGAATTTTTAAATAAAAGCTGCGGGTCACGCCGTGAGTGGAGGAGCCACGCCGTGAACGTGAGCGTGCGTGAACGTGAGTGTTTAAAACAAGAGTGAAACGTGCGTGACGTGAGTGAATACTCACTCACGCGCACATCTCTAGGGCCAATTATACTTTATTTAAATTTGAAAAATATATCATTGAGTTTTTGGTTGTTCTAAAATACTTCATAAAACAGTAGAGAGTGACGACGTCACAAATACCTCTTAAGTTTTCCTTTCACCATTGCTTCGTTTACGAAGTTAGAAATATAGACATTCAAATGCAGAAATATGTTTGCAGTGTCCATAGTTAGTTATGTTATCAATGACGCACACACAACATAATGCATGACGAGGTATTGTCAGTTAGTTAACCCGGAACGTTTCTTATGAACGAAATCAACTGGTTACAATTGCTTAGAATTAATTATTCTAAATTTGATAAATAAGTAGTCGATCCGATTGCTTACTATGGATTTTTGCAGAAGATATGACAGCGAAGTATTGTAATTTCGAGAAACTTGATTATAGGTGGGTAATAAAGCAGTCGTTTTTTAAATAATTGTATGACAAGCACATCTATGCAGATTTATTCAGGGCATTGAAACATCAATGTTCTTCCGACACCACTATATAAAATTAAGAGGGAGGAACGGAAGACCTTTTACTGGCGACCACTTCATAAATATCGATGCTGCCCATGACATGATTTTAAATGGTTGACGAATTCGCAGTTTGAAGATTTCGTATGGACATGCCACTAATATCGTACGTTATGATGTGTGTATGAGAAAATTGTCTGCTGAGTAGATCCTCAAATGGCTCACCGTTGGCCATCCATATCACATTGTTGCCTTTTTGGTGACGATTTCTCGAACTTTGTAGATTGCATTTTAAACTGTGGAGGAAACTTAACGTCTATCAATTCGAAGCAAAAATAAAACAACAGTCAACAGAAGTGAAACATTTCCACCCACAGAGGTATTCAAAAAGAAACGTCCTCTAGGTTTTAGGAATTTGAAAGAAAGTTAAACTGTGAAAGGAGTATAATATTCATTCTTCTTCTTAAGGTGCCGTCTTCTTTGGAAGGTTGGCAATCATCATAATTATCTGCGTCTTGTTAACTGCTGGTCTGAAAAGTTGGTTTGTTGAGCAATTGAACCATTCTCTTAAGTTGCGAAGCCACGACATTCTTCTTCGTCCAATGCTGCGTTTTCCTACAATTTTGCCCTGTATAATAATTTGCAGTAGCTGATATCTCTTTCCTCTCATTACATGCCCTAGGTACTGGAGTTTACGTTTCTTTATTTCATCAGTTAGTACCAATTCCTTTGATAGTCTTCTTAGAACCTCGGTGTTGGTAACTCTGTCAACGTATGATATTCTGAGTATCCTTCTGTAGAGCCACATTTCAAAAGATTCTACTTTTTTTGTCATTGCTTTGTTCAGTATGGCGGCTTCTAAACCACACAAGAGGATACTGAATGCATAGCATTTTAACATACGTATTTTAAGGTCTATGTTTAAGTTTCTATTGCAGAAGAATTGTTTAATTTTTATAAAGCTGCTACGTCCGATTTCGATTCTTGTTCTTACTTCCTTTGAAGAATCATTATTGCTGTTGATCATGGTTCTTGAATATTTATATTCATATACGCTTTCTATGGTTTTATTGTCCCATTCAGTTGAATGTTGGGTTCTGGAGACTGCCTAAAGATTAGGAGTTTTGTTTTATTTAAATTTAGGACTAAGCAGTATTGTTTACTCACTGTGTACACTTTCGGTACTAGTTTTTGCATATCCTCGATATTTTCTGTTAGCAGCACGGTTTCATATGCATACCTTAAGTTATTGATTGAAATTCCGTTGACAATTATTCCCGCTGTTTCCTCGTATAGAGCTTCTCTCATAATGGCTTCTGAATACAGATTAAAGAGTAGTGGGGAAAGAATACACCCCTGTCGTACTCCTTTATGAATTTTGATATTTTCTGAAATACTATCAATTCTAAAGTTTGCCTTTTGATGATAGTAAATATTTTCAATGATTTTGGTGTCTCGTGTGTCTATTTGTTTTTGTTTTAGTATTTGCATAAGTTGGTCATGTCGAACTCTATCGAATGCCTTTTGATAGTCTAGGAAGCGTGCGTATACTTTTTTTATTAACATCTAAACATCGTTGCGTTAGTACGTTTAAGCTAAATAATGTCTCTCTGGTGCCCACCCCGTTGCGAAAACTAAACTGTGTATCACTTATATCACTATCCAGTTTTTTATATATCCGGTGATGTATAATTTTTACGAGTACTTTTAGCGTGTGACTCATCAAGCTTATAGTTCGGTGATCGTTAGACGTTTTAGCTTTAGTTTTTTTCGGGATTGCAATAAAGGTCGACACCAATCATTCTTCAGGTATGGCTCCTGTTTTATAAACTGAATTAAAAAGTTTTGTCAGTATATTTATATTGATCTCGTTAAGGAGGTTCCATAATTCAACCGGTACTTCTTCTGGACCAGGAGTTTTGCCTTTTTCTATATTTTTGAGTGCATATGTTACCTCTTCATTTGTTATCTCTGGGCCACTCTCTGTACTTTCTTCTATTACTGATGTCTGTTGTCTGTCATCTTGCAATAACCCTTTTGTGTATGTTGAATAATAAGTAATATTCATTACTAATAATTAAACTTCATGAAGAAATCGTGGAGACGCCGATTTGGCCATGTCCCATATTCTCTAGATTTGGACAGTAGGATTGTTACCTACTTCAGAAACTTCATTAATAAGGGAAAAAGTTTTTGTCAAATGATAAAACGCTATGGAAGGTTGGACTGCACTATACATTTTTTCAAACGTCAGTACAGGATGACTTTATACTGCTGAATTGATAATGCTAAAGTGTCACTTCATTGCTATAGCATCTAAAGCGGCAGATAAAGTTATTATCTCAGCTGACGCGTAATAATTATATAGTTTTTTTCTGATTTTGTTCACATATTTGTGTACAGTGAAGTCATAGGAAGGTTCTCCAAAGCAAGCTACATTTATCGGTCTACCCAATCTTCTAACTTAAAATAATTCTTGGTTTCTGAACATTTTTTAAATACTTTATTATCAACATTCAAGAAAAAATACTATATGTTATTTAGAAAAAAAACTATCTTCATGTGGCTCGGCTGGACTTCTCTGCCGCGCAAGCTTGGTAGATAAACCATCCAGCCACGCCACATAAAGTATAACTTTTGTTCCTAATAATAGAATATACTGTTATGACTCAGTTTTGGGGTTACTTTATTTTACTTATACTACAAAGCTACTTTATTGCCTCAAAAATATATCCATTGAGGCACTCCAATGTAATTTTTTCTGTAAACTCGATTTTTTTCGATATTAGACTTCAAAAATAAAGCTTTGTACGTTACTTGTACATAATGTGACTTTATTTACTCGTCTTGGCTAGCCAAGTTGGCTCGGCCATAAAATAGACTCGTCCCATAAAGTTCTACATTATGTGCTTGTTAATAGGGATTGTGTTGAATAAATACAATTTTGTTTTGAGATACAGTATGCGTATGTCATTTTTTATTAGTTATTTGAATTATTCTGCGTGCGAACTACCTTTACCGCCCATAGAGTATTTAAAATAAGCAGGGAGTACCGTCAAGTGACAGATGATGTTCTTATCACTTACCTGAATTAGGCAAATGTTAATGGGTAACTGAGAGTCTTCATAAAAACACCCAGCCCTAAAATTTGAATAACTTGTGCATTATACCACATAATGTGTATACTTCTAAGATATTTCGTAAACGCGTCACATAATCGTACTTTCAAAGAGTTAATAAAAAATATATAGAAGTAGAAAATTCCATTTTCTTTGAAGTAAAATATAAAAGTGCTCACACACTAAGAACGCGTTCAAAAATATATTGCGAGGGCTTGTGGGTGCAGCTTAACTACATTGTTATTTTAATTCATTTTTGATTAAAGACTCTATGAGAAAAACTTTCATTACACGCCTCGGAGAAAAAGCCATATATGCCACCGCCAGCGCAGAGCAAGGACGAAAATATGGGAATTTCAGGATCTTTAAAATCAGTCGAACGAGAATTGCGGCGACGCCGAGTGGGATAAAATCGCAAATTCCGGTCAACAATGGCTCGAAGGGAAGTTTATGTCTTGAAAACTGCGAAAAGTTACATTTAATTTCCCGCAGGCCGCGGCCAACGGTGCCGCCACCCTATTTATTTCACAAGCGTATGTGTGGAGATAAAAGAAATGGTTATGGATCTAAAGTAGGACAGTCTGTCAGTCCATTGTAAGCGTAATTTTCATTTATTTTATCCCGTGAAAAGTCCAGAGCCCCGATAACAGGCCTATTGACGCCGCTTCCGGGTTCGGTCCGTCATCCTGGCAGTTCAGGAACCCGTCCCGCGTCTCATTTCACGGATCAGTGCTGCCAATTACAATAATGTCCCTAACACACTGTTTTATGAGTTACTTTAAAAACATGTGCAGTAGTTTACTAAATTATCCCCGATCGCCGTTAGCGATTAAACGAGATCCGGGCGACTTTACCCATTAGCGCGTGAAATTTCTAGAAATATGTTTTTTCATTGTTTTTTATTAGATATGCTTCTATACTAAAAGAAGTACAGAAAGGTATCTCTTTTAAAGGAATCTATCGTACGTGTCACGTATTAATTTACATACTTCTGAAATACGCAACACCTCCTGCAGATGAAATGAAAAAGAGAGACAATTAGAATTAAGGAATGAGGGGTGCATATGGTTCAGTAGTGTTGTACAACCTATCTAGGGGGAGTTTTACGCGAATAAGAATTCCAAGTGTACCTACAGTAGAATTACAACATAAAGGGTAGCCGTTCAGCTTCTACTATGGCTAAAATTCCCGATTAAGTTAATATGCCAGACAACTCAACTATAAATTGACCAAATTACTTAAAATATACCGATTAGCACAAGGACTAATCATGAAATCGATATAAAATATCATGTTTAAACATAGTTGGCCTTAACAGTAGCTATGATGAGGCACTAATGAAAAATTATAGGAAATTTTCTACATTGGAATAAATGAAAATAAAGGAGCTAAACACCGGTAATGGACAAAATAATACAAATGAATTTAGACACACAACAGTAAAAGCTAAAAAACCATTTGAACGACTGTAGTACTGACTATTTGAAGACAGACTCAGGGTTAATAAAAATCGATGTTTCTTTATTTATGTTAGTTGCACGTGTACTATAATATGTTAATTCATAAATCTACGAGGGTGCAGAATGGGTTCTAGAATCAGTGTGGTCACCGCTTATAAATTTAAATTCCTACCAAACTATTTAAAAATGCCGACTTTTTCCTTGTACATCCTAGTAGACGGTTTTTCTATATATTACCAATAACTGTTTTATGTGATTAACAATAAAACAAGCATAGTACATATTATTGCTATTACGTATAATTTCTAACTTTTATATTGCACCGTATTTTTATCTTTCAACTGTTTCAAGATGTATTTTAAAAGTTAAAACAGTTTTACCATTGGGTTAAATTGTTACTGTTTGTGGTGGCTTTGTTTAATTGGCAATGTTTGAAGGGCACTTTTTTGTGTATTTTTTTGTTCATTTGGCAAAATATAAAAAATATGATTTAAGCCAATAATTTATATAATTAAATGACTTCATTAAAATCATTATTTTAATCAAATTATTTAAATCTGCTCAACCCTGCTCACTTGTATTATGTAACCAGCTAGTAAATGACCCCCTAAGAAAATAATCTACTAAGGAATATAGTTAATACTGTTAGTTTAGTAGGCAGGTAAGAAACTTTCTTGCCATAACGATGGCATTTGAAGGTTTATGAAATTTTGCCATGAAAAGTATTCTTCTTAGTCACATTCCGTAAAACTTGTGAAATTCGTCATGAGCCGGTAAATTTATCATGTAGACGAAAAGGAATGCGAAATTGGAGGGGTGGGGGTGTATCAATATTCTAGTACTGTCTAAGTCGGGAGTCGGAGTCGGATTCAAACTGCTAAAATATCAGGAGTCGGGTTTTTTTACAGTCTCCACATCCCTGGATATAACAGTAGTGACAGTATATGCAAACACGACATAGTAGTTGGAAAAGCACATCGCTTCAAATAAAAGTAAAAGAAAAGAAATCATATTGATAGGCGCTTCAATCAAAGAGTAGGCAAAAGAAATGAAGACCCAGTTTTAGGAAGACACGGAGAAAAACAGTGAATGTAAAGTGAGAAAGATCAATAGAGGCGTTTACTCGGTGATAGAAAAAAAATCTGAAGTCAATTATTAATTGATTATATTGTGTGTTTAAAAAACACTCATTCGCAGCATGCCATGATCAAACTGAAGTTTGCCATAACTTGATACATCCATTGCAGCAAATGAACTACTCAGAGAGAACTAAATTACATCTTGATCTTGAACTATTTTCCTAAAAATATACAAAACACTTAACAATAACAATTTTTATTGACTGTTATGATTAATACACTCGCTGTTGTTGTGTAAATGCCATCTTATTTTCATTTTTGCTTGATACAAGTAAACTTAATGCAGTGTAAACTTTTACCTGCCATAGTGACGGATGTTGTCATAAACAAATTGCAATCTGACATTCACCTCCAGACTTAAGTTACGACATGACTAGATTTTCTTTCCAAGGCCTACCCTAAATGAGTTTTTTTTTTGAACGCAGGATATTATAACTACATTGTCTAGCTTAAAAGTATAACTTGTACGGGTCTCTAGAGCGGGAAGTTTTGTTCCGGGTATGTCCGAGTTTAGCTCCTCACGTTGTAGTTTAAAGTTGAATAAGACGTGTTGTACGCTTTAGCATTTGAATAAGTATTTGCCCTTGCTTGCTCAGTGAACATGCACTCTCTGAATACCCGTGTTGGTGGCAGTGAACGATTACTATTTTTCAAAAAAACAGGAAGCTGGTAGTGTTCTCGGGTTGACACTGACTTCAAAGAATGTATAAGAAATACCAATTTGTTTACATACCGGGTGCTGACTTGCGCGACGCACCATAGGGATTCGCATAGTAAATTCTTTATATTCAATTATTTCCTCACCTAATTATTTTAGAGCTAAATTGTAAATATATTTTTGGTAGAGAAAAAAAAACTGCATCCATTCATACTAATGTTAACAAAGTTCCATTTTTTAGAATAGGATAACTCATTGAAAACGAAAATTCAATTTTTAAAACTCCGTGGAGTTACCTAAACAAGCAATATGTTTGTTTGTATGTTTGTCATAACAAAAATAGTGTTATGGTGAACGCTCGTTAAGTAAGATCCTTGTTTATTGTACAATATCGGTATCGGCAAATTCTAAACAGTACAACCATTAATAGACTGATACATTAAGTTAAGATACATTAAAACTGCAAGCACGTTATTAAATAATTGTAGGTGCAATAATGAGGTCTAGAACCTACAGCAAAACGAGGAAAACGACAATACGTTCAATCGTTTGACGGGAGTGGCTGAAAATCTTAGTATTAGAAAAACATCACAAAATATACTTTTTGCAATTGTTGGAAGAGGAAGTAGCACCGGCGGTGGTTAACGTTGCTAGAGACCAAGAGATTTGGTTGCAGATGGATGATCGCACGCACTCGCGTTGTGCATTAGCTTGTTCCGATAATTCCATGGCATCACTGATTTTTGTAAAAGTGCTTAGTTTGATTTTTGCATTCTTTCGGTTCCGCAGAATGGAAAATTATTAGCAAAAGTATAAATGGATGCAGTATTTTTTTCTCTAGGTATAAAAACTGTATTTATACCTTAGCTCTAAAATAATTAGGGGAGCAAATAATTGCACATAAAGAATTTACTATTCCAATTCGTCGCACAAGTCAGCACCCGGTATACTCCAAAACACAGTACATGTGAAAACACAATATATATGAAAAAAAGGCGTTAAAACGCAAACACCAAAATGTTGATAAAGACGGCCCTGTTAAAATCGTACACGATATGCACACGTTTTGGAACACATTCTTTCGCATTTGCTAAAGCTCGTCGCAGTTGAACGCAAACCTTATCCTGTTTAAACGGAAAACATTTCCCTTATAAAATTTACCTGCAACTTTAGCTGCTGTGTATCCTTGGATTGGGTACGTCTCAGAGTTGCGTCATTCAAACCTCGGATGGCGTGTTGCGTGGGAAATAACCACACGGACTGCTACGGAGGAGTCCCGCAAATGCTAACTGGTACTTTCGATCACCTGATGTAATGTTTTCTTGCATATAACATAGAGCATACAACATGAAACATAGAAAATGCAAGTTGGCTTTAACTTCTAAGTATACCATGATCCGTTTTAAGTACTATCTGTTTGAAGAGAAGATAATACTTACCTACATACGAGGACGTACAAATCATAACAATAGGTTATTCTGTTTTTTTTTCGTAGTTTTTTTTAGACGTTTTCAATTCTTTACTTTTTACCGTTCTTCTCAGGATTCTTATCTCCCCACTTCTTTGTTTTTGCTGGGTCTTCTTGGTTTCCGCTCGGATCTCAGGCGCGTCATTAATTAAGTATTGGTCGTATCCATGACTGTTACTCTTAAAAAGCTTTAGTAATACTATTATTTATTCTTTGATTGCCCTTCCACTATCTGTAAGTTATTTTGGAAACCCAAGTTTGCATTTGAATTGATTTGGAGACCACTTATATTTAGACAAATATTTTCATGTTAGCATAATAGTTTATGATTTTAGGAGCTGATGGACAAATATCAAAGTACAACAAGTTTGCTGTAAGTTACTTCTCTGCAGGTTTATAAATAACTGATTTAACTGAAACGTGAAAAGCAACATAGCAAACGACCAATAATACTAAATAGCTCGAATATAACGATGAATCAATGTTTTTTACTGGTTGATGGACAAACACTCAGCAATACTACATCAATCATTATATTACCGAATCATGTGTACAGCTCCCTATTTGTACAAGTTAGTAACCAATTAGCTCTGTGACTTCATACTCTAAGGGGCTAATGAAAAGAGCCGCCGAAGGGCGCATTGGCCATAAAAGTCTAGACTTTTTACAAGAACTCACACGGGAGTTTCTGGGCAATCTAAATAAACCATTACAACTGTTACGGCAATGCTTATCTGCTTCGAGTGTTATGCCACGTTTTCTATTCGTCGTCGCTCTCTTTCCGGCTAGAACACGGCGTCGCTATCTTTCCGCTATATAAAAGGATATAAACATGTATTTAAGTGAACTTTATGTGGCCACCCCCATAAGTTACAAAACCAATTATCCGTAAAATATCGAAATGGCCAGTAAATTGGTGTCCAGCTGTTGTTCGCTACGTGGGTTTATGCCGTGGTCTACGCCTTTATAAGCGCAGAGATGGCCCATACGCGATCTTTTCAATTTTCGATTCCGTTAAACACTTCTGCAGTTACTTTTATTGACCGAACTTGTCCTAAATGCGCAGCGGGCCCGAATAAAGGCTTTAAAAATAGCCCTATGAAACTTTATGTTATGTCGATACCCTCGCGTACTTAAAAACCTTTAAAGTAGTCGCTTCGCTAGTAAAATTTTTGTGTTTTAATCTAAACGCTTTTCTCTCTACTCCCACACGGCTTTGTTTTTCGAGCGATAAAAGCTTTGCCGTTTTTGTTAATGGGTTGTAATTTTGCATATATATAGCCTGCGTTGCAAAAAAAGCTCCAAGCTATAACACCTTTATTATTGATTTTACCCCAAATCGTATATATTTGCAAACGGAGTCTGCTCTCTATGATTTAGCTACGCCGAATCTATGACGACGTCCATTGATTTTTCAAATGTAACTGCACACTGTATTTCATTTTTATTTTCATAAACATTGAAAACATTTGTATATTAAAGAGAAGTTAGAAGTGCTATCTGATCAAAGAAAGTTTAGATCCAGTTACCCATAAAATATTTAAGAATTTTAATCATACAAGTGAACTGAGAAAATTTAATAAAATTTCAATTTATGTTAACCTAAAAACCTATTGAGATGTTTATATCACTATCTTCAAAACGCCAGAACTCTTCAACGAATAAAATCCGATATACATTTATCTGTATAACATTTTTTTTTCTTAGAACTACATCTATCATCTATCAACCTTTGTAATAACTAATAAGGCTAACGAAATTGAACAAGTATGGAGAGAGACCACAGTATTGGCGAACATCTGAGCACATTTTAATTTCTTCTATTAGTTCATCGTCAACCTTTACTTTTGATGTGTAGTGCCAATAGAAATTGGTTAGAATACACACAAGCACAACAATAAATAAATAAAATAATAAAATAAATAGCATTTTCCCATCGTAAAGGTGTTAACTAATAATAGAAAAATACTAGCGTTTGCTGCTCTGCTTCGCCTGAGATATGGCCCGAGTCGCGCGAGGTTATCTGACGCTCAAGCGGCTAGATGATGCTTGACGTCACAATTTGCAACGATAGCTGAACGTAAGGCAATTCAATTCGCTAATTTCACCGATTTCAAACAAGAAGATCACCAACCGTTACTAATTACGTGCAAGTACGTAATTAAAAAGTGGCAAGCTTCCTCACGTACCTTAATGACCAGAACCACCTTCTAGAGGTCTTGTAGCTTCAGGCTGGAAATATTGTCGACTTGTATCCACAACTGCTTAGTATCCAGAGCCTTCAGAATACACTGGGATCTGGCTCGAACCGATTCCTTGAATCCGAGGTGTCATTTCACGTCTCGCACTGAAATGCACCTTTGGGCGTTGGCTCAATTGGGCAGCGCGAAGAAACAACCTGTTCCCCTCAAATGTTGCACCGCTAATGCTGCTCTCCCTGTCCGCACTTGTCGCACTTAGTATTTATTCGTGCTAAAGGATACGCACACTGGCAGCAGTTCAAAACTTAATAAAATCTTACAGCTAAATATTACAATACCTGAACCTACAAATTGGCTGTATATTGAAAGATCATTAATTACTGTTACTGAGCTTAGATGTAGCTGGGCCAAACCCCGTTTCGTGGGAGTCGAATAATATGTTAACATCCGTTGAACATTAGTTGATTTATTTTACCTGTACATTTATAACTTATAATCATAGGAACAATATATTGCTAGTAATTTTGTATATTTATATATTTAGGTCTCAAAGATATTCTTGTTAATGTAATAGTTTTTTAACGTATTGGCATAGTGCTCGCGATTGTATGAAGTTCTACAAGCGTATATTGTGCTTTTCATGCTACACATCGTTTCTTTATTTTAATGTCTTACCTTAGTGTTTGGCCTGAAGATTCAATTAACGTACATACGTAGCCTTGTTGTATTGACTAGAAGTTAACTCATATTGTAAGCTACGCAAAAATTGAATAAATGTTACATTTTTAACAGCATTTGCTAGTCATATCTTTTCTAAAAATAATTTCCTCATCCAAACTTACAATTTATAGTAGGTACGTAGCTTGGTAGCTTGCAATTATAAAGACAATCACGATAGAGAATATGTTGTTTCCCACGAATTTATAGTAGCTATTCGTAACTCAGGATGTATTTTTAAACTCTCTGATAAAATGCAATGTTATAAGAAACATACACTTTCGCTATAATAAAACTGGTGAGAAAATAGTGAGTCTAATTAATTTTGGATTTTATAGAAAATGCTATGCTTCACTCCATTACCTAAGCTAAATATTTTATTTTTAATAAGAAAACTTCAGCTTTTGTAGCCTGCATCAGCTTATTGCCAATTTTCCCTGATTTAAATTACGTAACATCTTTTTTATTTCACTTTTATGCCAATTTTCGGCCGCTGGCTGCAGGCCACAACTTCAAAATAAACTACTTCATTACGAAACCTGTGCTTTTAAAGCGCATAAAATGCTGGTAGCGCCCCTGTTTTAAATTGATTTCATTCAGTTTTTGACTGGATTCTTCCACCCTTGCTGGGAGATATAATAAACCGAGGCCTAATAAATAAGCTTCATATAGATGCCTATCGCTGCGTATATCAGGTTGGCTGTTGTTTTGTAGTAACTCCTGGGAAAACTCGACATTTCATGCGTAATGATCATAAATGTAAAATTTCAATATACATAAGTAGAAATTTGAATTATTTGTCTTCAGCCAGTTGCGTACTCGACTTAGCCATAAATTTGTAAAAGGGGTTGTTTACATCGTTGTGTTTTTTTCTCCTCATAAATCAAAAGACCTGCTGATCTAAATAACATATCCAATCACTTATTTATGAGCAGTGACGTAGCTTTATTACAAACAACTTAGATGAATATAGGAGACTTTGAAATTGCAATAGTATATATATAGGGGCTTCAAATTTACCAAGTAAGTGCTCTATGTACACATAGAGCTCTTCCAGGCGTGGTTCAAAAAAGCTGCATTAAAGTTTCAAACATGCGGACGTTCAATAATGCAACTCACAGTATTGATGCACTCTCGTAGAAACTACAAATTGGTTGAACTTTACGATCGCGTGACATATGCACAAAATTTCAATACTGCGGAAATGTGCTTGTTCTGCATTGCCAGGGTAAAGTGTCCTTAGAGAATAGCTGCTTTGCTAAGAAATCTCATGTTCTAATGGCCTGTCACTTTAAGACCGACATGACCTTTATAGCTGGAAATTTGCAGCTCCCATTACGTACTTTGTTTTCAACATGTGGAAACGCGAAACTGCACCTTTTGTAAATTATGGAAGGTATAAAGATATTAATCAACACTATTCGGTAATCTTTTGCACTTGTCACAGCTTTTCGCATATTTTCTCTAAAAGCTACGCAGATTTTCTGTTTCAACCGGATTCGAAGTTGTGGTGGTAGAGTAGTAATATACAGTGTGTCCCCGGATAGGTGAAACGACTCTTGTGAAAGAAAAAAAAATCGATTTAAATTTTTATTTTTTGGGGTTTAGTCCTGCTGTGTTAAAGGCGAATTTCTAACATAATTTCAGTTATGAAAAATCAAGTATGCCTTGGAAATTTTCAAAAAATCCATTTTTCTGTAAGGTAAAGTGCCTTTTATGTGGCAAATACGACAAAGGTTATTAAGAAAAGTTGTTTAGAATCAACATCTAGGTCCCTATACCAAATTTCAAAATCCTCGACCAACTTTGATTTCTCACATTTTCTTTCAAGTTTATTTTCCAAATCAAAGAATTTTATTTTTAACAAAAATTTTTTATTATGAAATAAAAAACTTTGTTAAAAGTATTTGTTTTTCGAATAAAAATCTTTGTTAAAAGTAAAATTCTTTGATTTGGGACCTAAACTTAAAATAAATTCTGAGAGATCAAAGTTGGGCGAGGATTTTGAAATTTGGTATAGAGGCCTAGATATTGATTCTAAACAACTTTTCTTAATAACTTTTGGTCGTATTTTCCACATAAAGGCACTTTACCTTAGAAAAAAAGATTTTTTGAAATTTTCCAAGGCATACTTGATTTTTTAAAACTGAAATTATGTTAGAAATTCGCCTTTAACCCAGCAGGGCTGAACCCCAAAAAATTAAAATTTAAATTGAGAATTTTTTACCTTTCACAAGAGTCGTTTCGCATATCCGGGGACACACTGTATATTTAAACAATAAAGCGGAAGGGCTGGGTAACCATTCGATAAAAGCGGCGTGAGTACCAACTGTGGAAAGAATTTATGTAAGTATGAAGCACATGGAATTTTATACGAGGTAGACACACGTTTTTCTATGGCTGCATAACCTTCAGCATCGGAACCGAAGTCAAAAAGCTTAAGCAAAAATAAAAAATACATTGTTTTGGGACGATTTATTCTTTTTAACGTTGCTGCTTTTTAAGTTCCAGATTAACAGTAGAGTGTACGTAGGTGCTTATAGTATCAATATAAGTATGTAAAAGGGCAACACATTTTTACTTCCCTCGTCTGAAAGGCGAAGGAAGTTTTGGAATCACGAAAAAGTCACCTTCCCGGATTTCTTCAGATCTTCACGTTTCAGGGTCCCTAGATGACGTCGTCGTCGCCAGTCTTGTTGTAACATCCTCATTTCCGGGGAATAGGCCTCTCCTCTTGGATATTATTCCAGATCCCACGATTACCAAACCCGGATATTAGAATCGCACTGAAGTCGATACAAAATTGTTGTGGTCCTAAAGAGTTATTATTTCTGCAAAGATAATAGTAAATAACCTAAACGTACAGCATCAGACACTGACGAAGGCACTAAGGGAATTGTTTATTACCAAAAGCTCAATTAAAATAGATAATTGCAATCAACGTATAGGTATGATCTGTAATCAAAGTTCACGTGGCCGACGTCGCGAGCCGTGACGTGAGAGAGCATTGGCCTTGTTTATAGGTGGTGCTGACTGTTCGCAGCTTCTTCATGTCTAAGTAGTTTACTTCATCGACCCGTATTAGTACAGCGTTGATCATATAAAATTGAAGTTATTTTGCTTTTGTATTTGGCGAAAATTATGTGACAGGACTTCGTTTCATTATTTCTAATTGACCATTATTGGTCCATTTTTTAACTTCGAGATACGGTTGGAGGAGTATGGCGGCTACGGTATTGTCGTCGACCAAGGGTGCAGTAATAAGAGACTATAACGCATGTTCGTAGGAAAATCTGCTGCGAAAATTAGTTGTAACATTGGGGTCAATATACTCCCTTGGGGAACATCTGATTTAATTGGGTGAAGTTCGGTTATCTCTTGGTCATAGGTCACCTGGAGGTACTTCTATTCTAGGAATGACTTGAAGATGGTAAAGTAACAGCGAGGTATTGACTATTTTAGCTTATAGACGAGCACTTCGTGCCGCACTCGGTCGAAAACGTGACTGCCATTAAGGAATGCTGCTTAGCAGTACTGCTTTCTTCTGTTTTGTTAATGGCATTTATATACTATTTTATGCACCTGTTATATGATTGAATAGGATCAAGTTCTTCTATAATTGGTCCGTCTTTTAGCAAGCAACTTGGTTAAGAGACTGATGGGTTGTACTGTAAGAGGACTAGGTGTGTGGTTTGCAAGTTTTTGGTGTTAGAATTATCTGAGAAACCTTCCATGATGCCGGACAGTAACCTAAAGTCAACACTGCGTTGTATCTAATCATTAGCATGACTACATTTTTACGGATAACTTCTTTGTTGGACGGTGATGTGGTCGAAGCCTCGTTATTTCTTTAGATTTAAGTTATATCTGATATATTATTTTAATTTTCCTAACCGTGAATAAGTTTAGAGACGTTTATGGTATAGGCTGGATTTATCGTCATTCACTAATCCATGTTTTCGAGGTACCTAAACGTAGTATCTGAATGTATGTTCGGTATAGGCGTTATAGAATTTCGCCTTAAACATAAATACATATCTATATTAAGTGCAACTATATAATATTTACTCGATAAAAATTTCGAACTTTTAAGGTTCCGCTTTCCACAGATCACACTGTATATTTTTTTGTTTTCTTTAGATACCTGATATAAAACAAATATTGTTTAAAACATAGCAATGATTATCTGAGCTTGATAACTGTGTTAATAAATAATGTGAAGTTATTAATAGTGGCAAAAAGGATCCCCAATTCAATATTTCTTATAAAGTAACTGGTATACCATTTCGTCAATCAAACAGTTATTACCAGTCTTTTCAACATTGTTAATATCTAAACCGGCGTTAGAACAGGCACGGCGTTGGCAAGCCTCCCATTGACTCGTGGCTAACTCCGCGTTTGTGGGGGGGTTCCACCAAGTCTCGATACTTCGGCTAAGTAATGCAGCCGATTCAAACACTTAAATAGTCGGTAATTACTCATCAAAGTCGGGAAGGCGCCACTACAAAAGTGAGCTAGTTTAATACTATTCCTTCAGCACTTACAAGGCGGCTAGGTCTCCCAAGTAGCTTTCCTTACATAAGCACCTTCATGTGAAATATGTTCTTGAAAAGCGCTCTCATATATTAAGTCGAAGCATTTCCGTGTTTCAGTAGTTTGTCATTTATATGAATCAAACTCATTAGTACTCAATAACAACACGTTTATTATGCAATAAACTACCAAAGAGGTAGGGAAATATTAAGGAATTTCGTGCCTGTGAAGGCAATATAGTACATTTTCGAGCGGTTTTGGCAGTTGGCGATTTGAGACAAGAAACGTACACATGTTACATTAAGGAACAACTCTAATACGCTCCATAAAGCAATCAACTGTTTTTATTTGCAAACGGTGCTACATTGGCTATCAAAGAAGCTGCGGTCGCTCGCCGAAGCGCGAGTTGGATCAGCTGCTCTTCCAGCAAAATGCAGTTACAAATGTCTAAAGGGTAAAACAATGGTCATACATAAAACGAGAAAATATGGGGCCCCGGGAGAATTTCCAGCGAAAGACAGGTCGGCGTAGTTAATGAAAACTGCCTAAACCGGGCCTGCGTTACATCGTATTTCAAAACCTAAACAAACCGTTAGTGGTAATGAATTATGCGAGTAGTATTCCAGCATTTCAGTAAGAATCTGCGTCGCACAGAGCGGAAAATTACTCACATGCTGCGCGCCAAAGAATTCGGTAGAACGACGGTTTCACGACGACACTTGCAATCCCCCCCCCCCTCCCGGATCTGTACTAGGAAACATGTCAGTGAATTTTAACAATTGGGCTAGAAGTCCTTTGTTCGGAGCTGAACATGTCGCACCTTCTCGGGTCTCGAGATGACGTACTTCCGGTAGAAAAAGTCGCAGGACTGTTGCGCAAAAACGTCAACCAGAAACCCCAAAACGAACACGGTAGCAATATCTAACGAAGGGTGGCATGTTATGACAACAAGGCGTTGCACACGGTGTGCACGGAAGAGAAACCTTTAATTTATGATTTGTGGAAGCTTTTGAAACGAGCAAAAATATTATTAAAGGCCTAAAATGATGACGATAGCAGTCTCAAACTTTAGTTTCCTAACTGCACCTAATCATATCTTACCGCGTGGTGTGAAGTTTCTACAATATTCGGTTACAATAAATTAGTATTCTATGCGTCAGTGTAATAATAGTAGCAACTTTGATGCAAATAGCCAATGAGAGATTTAGTTCCAAGGTACTTTTTAAGTTATGTTGGCCTTCAATGCTCTGGATAAACTTATACAGTCGCGGCCATAACAACCGGGACAGTTTTTTTGACCTAATTTTCTAAATGCGAAAAGAGGTGCTGACTCTGACAATTCTAATTAATAAATGTCATCAAAAGTTATTATTCAGAATAAACAATAACTTTTGAAGACATTTATTAATTAGAATTGCCAGTGTCAGCACTTCTTTTCGCCTTTTGAAAATTAGGTCAAAGAAACTGTCCCGGTTTTTTTGGCCGCGACTGTAAATGCAGGAAAATCGACCATACCTCATCAAAACAGTTTCCTTGGAATCACTTCTTTTTCAAAACGAATATTTTGTTTAATATCTTTTATCTGCGCCAACATACCATATTCTTCCCCATTTTGAAGAAAAAAGCCTGGCGCTGAAGTTCTAGTTTTAAACAACTGTGTATGGATTTTGTAACTTAATTTCTTCTCTCTTTGACGTTTTAGTCTGTTTAAAGGATAAATTATCAATTGTCGTATGAAAATTGGATATTGGTTATATATAGTTCGCTATTTAGTGCTAATCGCAATGTATGTAATAGAATGAAATCTATCAAATTATTTTTATACATTCCATAACGATTCCTTCCGTTCATTATCCAAATTACATATCTTTCATAAATGCAATGATTTGAGTCCATTAGCAGATACGAAATTTAGTTGACTATTCAATTCACCTGTCATCTGTCAAAAAGTGACCAATGAAAATCCAGAATTCTGAAGTTTCTTGACCAATCAAAAAAATATCAGTGGATATATCTTCCTAGAAGGTATTCAAGTGACTATTCAACAGTATAACATACAGTACGCGACACTTGACTACTCTCAACCAGTAATTTAGTCTGCTTTTCTTAAATGGTCAAATTTTTCAACAATTAGTTATATGTATGATTAAATTATACATTTTAACAATATTCGTTCAACATTTCATTTATTTCTTTTCTATCATAATATTGTGGGAATTTTCTAAAGGAAATATTACAATTCAAAGTGCGACACATGATTACTCTCACTATTAGAATTAAGCTACACAATTACAGTTGAACCTAAATCCTAATTTTAATATCTAGTATGGCCACCCTGCCTTTCGATTACTGCTAACATTCGATGAGGCAACGAACTGAACAAATTTTGTATCAGGTTCATAGGGACCTCTTCCCAGGCGGCTGTAATGGCAGCCATTAGTTCTTCTCTGTCGTTCAACTGCCTTCCTTCCGTATAAACACATTTTACCAACCAACCCCATAAGTTTTCTATGATATTTAAATCCGGGGAAATTGCAGGCCATTCTAAAACTGAAATATTATTTTCATTGAACCATCTTCGGATTATTTGGGCAGTGTGAATTGGTGCATTGTCTTGTTGAAATATCCAGTTATGATCAGGAAATAAAACTCTTATGTTATTAAGTTGCCTTTGAAGTAGCTCCAAATACTTTTGAGCAGTTTGCCGACCTTCTAGAAACTCCAAACCAACTCTCGCTTGACTTGAAATCGCCGCCCAAATCATTACCGATCCTGCCCGGCTATGATGGCGTGCCAAAAACCTTTCTTCCGTTCTTATGGCATGACAGTAATATTGAAATCCGTCAGGGCCATCTAAATTAAACTTTTTCTCATCGCTGAAAACGACTTTCTTCCATCCTTCTGTCCAGTTACGATGATTACGTGAAAATTCTAAACGTTCCTGCCGATGGCGTGCGAGAAGTAACGGTTTCTTGCATAGTTTCTTTCTTTTTAAGTGGGGACACTTTTTTAATACTCCTTGAATCGTTCGTACGGACGCATTACTTCCACTCCGCTCCTTAATTTGCCTAGCTGTAGACGAAGAATTGAATGCAAGTCTAAGTATTACCCGACGTTCCCTTGGCGTTGTTGCAGTTGAAGTGCGTCCTCGTCGATTCGTGCCATAGTTTTCCATATCTTTTACGTAAGCGTTGATTACCCATGTGCGTCGTCCGATTTTTCTTGCAATTTCTCTATTTGAATAATTCTCCTGTCGAAAAGCTTTAATGCGTCCTCTTTCTTCCAACGATAATGTTCTTCCACGTCCCATACTAATATCAAACCCTTTTACGTTGTTGAAATTATTATTACACAACTGTCAATCCATTGTCACTTAAAATGATTTTGTTTCTTGATTCTACCTAGGTACCTCTGATCTTAAAAAGTTGATGAGAGTAATCATATGTCGCACTTTGAATTGTAATATTTCCTTTAGAAAATTCCCACAATATTATGATAGAAAAGAAATAAATGAAATGTTGAACGAATATTGTTAAAATGTATAATTTAATCATACATGTAACTAATTATTGAAAAATTTGACCATTTAAGAAAATCAGACTAAATTACTGGTTGAGAGTAATCAAGTGTCGCGCACTGTATAAGCCAATCACATTGCAGACATTTGCTTTTCTCAACTAATAACAGCAGTATATCACTGAATATTGGGCACCATGCAAAATATTCACAAAACAATGTACGTACTCAAAAAATAAATAGCCTTGTTGCGAAGTATCGCTTAGCAACGATGTTCTGTCCTTAGTGATATCGCTAGGTTACATAACACTAAACACCAACAAACTGTGTGGCTCGTTTTAAAAATTTTAAAATGCTGTGTTTTGGAAGTATTCCGCTGAATTTAATTTATTGAGAATGAATAATTATATTAATTGTTGGAATATTTTTCAATACAGTTAATCGTTATGTATTAATATTGTTAAATAGTCGTCCCAAATACCACTCGAAGTGGATATATATTTTTTTAAATATTTTGCCATTTCCATAGAAATTATTGCAAATTTCACTCAACAAAATCACACTTAAATGTGATGTGATTTTGTATCGTGAAATTTAAACGCAATAATTTACATGGAAACGATAAAATATTTGTCAAAAATATATCCACTGCTTGTGGTATTACCCTTGACTATTCAACTCACTTGTCATCTATCAAAAACTGACCAATAAAAATATAAGATTTGACATCTTTGAGCCAATAAAAATGAACTATATTGACAATTTTCAATTGTGAAAATAATCGACAATTTCACTAGTGGTGTAGTGAATATTTTTTGACAATTTTCACTAGTGATAATAATCGACAATTTTCACTAGTGGTATAGTGAATATTTTAAACAAATTTGATTTTTATTAGAAAAAGGCAGTATTAGTGTTCTGTTACTATAGAGATTGCGTAGTTTCGTGCTAGATTTACTGAGAACTAATTTGAAAAAGTAGTTTAGTTCATTGAATAGTCCCTCGAATGCCATTCTTAGTCAAAGTTAAATAGAATATTTTTGCGGTGGTATCACTACTCATGTCCATTACGCTTAGGGTCGATTAGGACGAGTGCGCTAGCACGAGTTCTAATCCTAAGCGCAATGGACATTCGTAATACGACAGCAAAAATATTCCACATAACTTTGACTACTCGTGGTATTATAAGTGACTATTTTAAACAAATGTGATTTTTATTAAAAAAAGTCAATATTAGTGTTCTGTTAGTATAGAAATTGCGTAGTTTGTTGCTAGATTTACTGAAAACTAATTTGAAAAAGTAGTTTGGTTAATTAAATAGTCCCCCGAATACCATCCTTAGTCAAAGTTAAGTAGATTATTTTTGCGGTGGTATCACTACTCATGTCCATTGCGTTTGGGATTAGGACTCGTGCTAGCGCACTTGTCCTAATCGTACCAAAGCGCAATAGACATTCGTGGCACCACCGCAAAAATAGTCAACATAACTTTGACTATTCATAGTATTATAAGTGAATATATTTGCGAGTTTCCAAATTTAGTCGTATTAACTACTGCGGTAGATGTACATTCTCAACAGAGTGTAAACAATGTAAACGTAGGAATTAGCGCGATAGTAGTAGTTCAGATGAACCATTCGGGTTTGGCGGAATTGGCAAGCACGTAAACTTCATAATACGCTTTTCAGATTAATTTTGCCGAAACGTATCAAAGACTATTCCGAAACCAGTTCGTATTATAATACATGCATGAAAGGCATCAATTTCCCGGCGCAAAACTACGCACAACTTCGGTCGACGTCGCAATATCTATATGAAGTATCAGCCAAACAAACCTCGAAGTCGAAGTTAAATTTAACTAAATACATATTTGCATTGTCAGTTGGTTTTACAAAAGAGGGGTTTTACGCTGCTGACATTTTGTCAGTGAAGTATACCGTTAATAGATTGCTGGCGAAAGCGAAGGACATAATAGTTCACGAACTATGTATTCATTTCCCTCTGAAACAGCGCCACCGAGATTCGTCCCCAACCGCGCCCCGTGACGTCATTAGCCCGAGTAACATGACAAACTCTAGGGGTTTCTTGAGAAATGCGTATGGCTTCTGTTTTTTGCTTTGTGACAGGTTATTACATTGATTTTATATTTGTGGAACTTCATTTGGTTCTTCTTTATGCAGACGACTATACACGATTATTAGGTCGATACACTATCAGTAACGAACTGAGGAACAAGTCGAAATTTTGTTCGGTTTCGCGAAAGCCGCGTGATTTTTTTCTGAAAGCATCCACTTGTATTCCTCAGACAAAAACGTTCGTGTTAAACTAGGCTCGTATCAAACTTAATGTTGCGGAAGTGTCTGTTCTACTTCACTCCCTTAGTAATCACAGCCACTTCAAGCCACGGGAAACAGAATAGTTAGTGGAAATCTAAAATTGTGCTGTATCGCGTTCATTCAACCTCCGACTGTTGTGAGTGGTTAGGGTGTTATTGCAGTTGCTGCGCTTGCTACTGCCTTTTGATTGTATCTTTCTTTGACGGTGCAGAATTGCAGCTGAAATTATCTTCGGTTATAAAGGCTGCGGCGTTCAGTTTGCGGTTGATGAAGGCACTTGCATTGCTTCCTTAACGGCTTCATATTTACAAACTGCTCCTGCTTCGAGCCGAACTGGGAAAACTCGACGTTTTCTCGAAAACATCCCCGAGTAAAACTTGGGTCGTATCACGTTACGCATGGTTAGCGATAGTTTTGCTTTATGAGGAGTAACACGAAACACGGGGACTACACGGATGCTTTGTTACTCGAATCTTGAGGCAAGTACATCAAATCTGATCCCATTTTCACCCGTCAGATATGTGTGCTATGAAGAGCAGACATTTTTGTATGAAGCCTCGCGTAGCGGGTTTTGTTGCGTTAGTAACTGCTTTTCATTTTCTTGATCTGCCATATTTGAAGTGTTTTATTCAAAAACTGAAGAGCTTAATTGCGAAAGGTGGCAAGCTTCAACAATTCATCAATTTGCGTTTTGCTAGATTGATAGTAAGTACCATTCAACACAACATAACAAATGTTGAAAACAGTAGCATCGATTATCAATCCAGATAATAAATGCACTAATTATTACATTTGATTTAAGAATGCATTTTTCATTGTCAGAGCGCTACTGAGAATGGATAATCGCCTAGAATGATAATATGTAATTGCTGTAGACAATGGTATGGTAATATAAATACTATTGTGATATCTGATGTTATCTTCATAAATCTTAAATAATTTCTGATACGTGAACATAGTTTTTAAAAATGTTAGCTTGATTCTGCCTGAATTGGAAAATAAAAAAGTATAGACCTGTCATAGAATGCATTCGCTATCGTACTTGTTTGTGAGAGAGATTTTTACAAAACCGTTAAAAGGAGGATACAAATATTACACGCGATACATAGAACTGTCATCGAATGATTATTCTAGGTAAGTACATTTAAATGTATTGTAGATGGATTGAAGTGATGAGCCATCTGCTGGACTACACATACGGTAAAATTTGCAAAATACCTTTCAAATAGTAGACGTAGACGTACAAGATTCTAACAATTAGCAGAATGCTGCGTATCAGTAATCAACAACCCCACTTTCAACATTAGAAGCTTGACATGTATCAATTTGAAGATCTAAGAATAGTTTTTATAAAAGAAGCATACTGTACAAACCCGTGGAGGAGGGTTATCATTGTATATGAAAGGGATCCAGTCAAAATCCGATTAGAGTATTGGGTACTACAATCAGTATGCTACAACAAAACTTAAGGGTTGCTGGTTCAGTTGTTAAAGGAAACATTTTTAGACTTATGTAGATATCGCCATCGGAATAGCTTTATATTATTATAACTATAGAAGGATACTAAAATCATCCCTATCACCCAGTCAGTCAGTACACGTCTGTTGAATATAAGGAATATTCTTTTCTTCACGAATTTATTTATAGTTGGTTGCATTGCAAGTAATTATTTGTAAGTAGTGTTTTCAAATACTAGGTAGAGCAAAACGCAAGCGTGCAATTAAATTAATATCCAAGTGCTGAAACTTCAAAACTGAATATATGTACATGATAATGTTGCATGTATATTGGAGAAGTTTCCATCTAAGCTGAAATGCAGATTATACGAATTCAAATCGTGTTTTTCATTAATATTTATTAAGCAGAGTAGTACAGCTCGAAACGAAATAAAACGTAGTTCGAAGACACATGTGCTGCCTTGCATACAATTCCTGGCTACTGCAGATGCCCTCGTTTCTTATGTGTAAACTGCAGGTACTACATATTTTAGGATTTGTTGAATGCTCCCCGACAATGGAAGGTCAAAAATGTTCGAATGAACTTGAGTATTTCTGTTTTGGTATGAATACACAAAAGTACATATTTTCTATATTTCCACTAGTAGACTTTAGAAACGTAAAACTAATTTAGATGGAATCTAAATTAAAAGTTGGTGTTTGAGTCGGTGACTTTGTTGCACGAACAAGAGCGTCAGTTCAATGAAAACACGATTACTTTGATGCCAATAAGGGTTTCCAACAAAGGTGCTGTCCTACTGCGACACTGTTTTTAAACTCAGGCTTTTAATAGCTGGATAAGAAAAATAGGTTGTTCTCGCGGAAAATTTAGAAGATATGAATAATGCTAAGAAAATGGATAGATGAATGCAAGAAATGAGGCTTCTACACCTCATTCAGAAAAGACAGAGTATATGGCAATAGTGAATGACAAACAACATAAGAGTACAGACACGATAAAAATAAAAATACGCGGAGTATAAATATTTGAAAAAATACTCAAAGAACATGGAAGGGGTAATAGGAGTAAGCTTAGTAACGGACGAGACCAAAATTTGAACATTCAAATCATGGTCCTGAAATATCGGCTATTAAGTGAGCGGCTGCAAAGGTTGTGTAGAGCTTGATAAGCCTCTTCAGAAGAGGTAGAAACACAACAGAAGCTGATGGCAATGCTGCCAGGCTTAAAACAAGTTCTAAAATAGTTGTCAAAAAATGGCTCTAGAGATGGTGATAAGAATGTTAACAATACGATAAGGACTGAAATTGAAGATGCTGTGGTCGAGGACGTTATGAAGCCAGCTAAGTCTGTCATGGCGTTGAGTGCCTTGCTACGGTACTACTTGGCATTCGGGCCGTAGTCAAAGAAGACATCGCCACAGCAGCCGAAATGGAATGTGTAGAAAATACCAGGCGACCTGTTAGCTACCAAAAATTAAAGTGCTGCTGAATATATTATCAACTTGAGGAAGCATTTTAATACCGTGCGACTAACTAATGCTCATCACCACAATATCTTCGCTTCTTACACACGTGTTTATTAAGAAAGAATCAGTTCGCAGGCTATAATAATAAGCCTACAATAAGCCATTCCGTCTGGTGTGCTGATCTGAGGAAACGTTCAACATTACAATTCGTGAAAAGCACGACCTTACGACAGATCCCGGACGTCATAATCCCACGGAAAAAGTCGAAATTTGGGACTACTGTCTAGGAAACCAAGAAAGTAAAACGTTGCCAAATTTTGAAGTAACTAGACAATGGGCAGCACTGTATAAAAGGGGATTGCGAAATTGGTCCCGTTTTTCACTACATTGGCAGCGACGTTAGCGTTTACTGTGGATGTTTCTATAGTTTTGTACTTGTGTACGTTTGATTATTAAATTATTTTGTTAATTTCCTCAGTTCTTTTAATTGCTTGTGTATGAGTGAATCAACAAGCTAAAACACTGTGGCTATGGCTATTGAGCCTGTTGTTTTAGAGTTTTACAATATTTCATACACTATAATACGATAATTGTTTCGAAACTTTGGCAATATGTTAGTAAATAACAAACAGTTTGTTTTACTTGAAGTAAATCGGTAATTTATTTTTAATTTACTGTTTTACGACTGTTTTTTTGTAATTTGTTATTCCTAAAGCTGTTAAAAATATTGCTGAATACTCCGACAATTATGATGTAAGAATATTAACCAAAAAAATATTCATTTGTGAGTACAAAATAAAGATACCTGAAAAATCTGACCTGGGCCAAATGATGTGATTCTGGGCTGGTATTTAGTTCAAGAAATAACAATAATAGAAGAAACGTAGAGAGCCGAAATAAATAAAAAATAAGACTGCTGTGAAACGAGTATTTAATCGATGCATTTTGCCTGTACTCATTTAGGCGTCTAACACTTGCTCTCTTACAGAGACCATATTAGACAGGCTAGAAAGATATGGAAAAATGTTACAGGATAGGGAAACAAACAGCTGAATAAGTAGAAGAACTAAGGTGGAAGTCAGTGTTAAACGGGTAGCAAGTGTCAATGCGTTGGTCGGAGGTGTTCGTCCAAAGATGGAACTCATACGCTGATATATCGTGATGACGATGATGACCATGAAAAGAGATAATGTAGAAGAGACGTTAGCAGACACCATGGACAATAAACAGTTATCATAACATGGTCTTATGAGAATAATGTCAGAGGAGACATGTCGCAGATAATTTGGAATTCCAGTGAAGGGGGGCGTTATTATGACTAACTATGAAACAAAGTTAATAGATAGAAAAGAATGTACCATCTTGAAATGGCCAAAATGAGAATAATGTCAGAGGACGCGTTGTCGCAGATAATTTGGTATGGCAGTGGACCGAATAACATGACAATATTGACAGTATCCGTTCATCCAAAGATAAAACTCACAGGCTGACACATCATTGTTGAATGTAGAAGAGACGCTAGCAGACACTATTGAAAAATACTCTCATCGCATGTCCATTTGAGGATAATGTCACAGGAGACTTATCGCAGATAATTTAGAATTGCGGTGGACCGAATGACATAGCAACAATGAAGGGGGGCTTTCAAGATGAGGCTCATACGCTGATACATATCGATGAAGATGACATCCATGAAACAAAGTAAAATGTGGAAGGACGCTAGTAGACACTATAGAAAAGAAAATACTGTCATGACAAGGCCAATGTGAGAATAACGTCAATGCAGATAATTTCGATTTGCAGTGGACCGAATAACGTGATAACAATAAAAGGGGGCGTGATTGTGATGCTGACGATGGGACAAAAGTTAAACGTAGAAGTGACGTTAGCAGACACTACACAGAGCGATCAAGAATAAAATTGATCGCGGGAGCCCATGAGTAACATGACCACTGTCTACATTGCATTTTATGAAGCTATACTACAATTAGTTATGTTATTTAATCAAATTTATAGATAATTTGATAGGTAACATTAAAACAACGCGTAGATAACTTAAACAGGGTGTCAAAAATGAATTTCAAACTTCAACAAAATTTGACAATTTTATGTCAACAAAAGGTATACTATAGATTAGGCAAGTTTTATTGTTTTTAATGGTTCCCGCCATCAAGTTTATTTTTGATATTTCTGTACTCAGAAAAGAAACTACTATCATGGTATGACCATATGAGAAAAATCTCATAGGAGACGTTTTCGCAGATAATTTGGAACTTAATTCCGAACAGGAGAAAGATAAGGAAATATCAAGAATCCGATTGAAAGAGCAACGAAGCAATCTAAATGCTTAGATGTAGCCAAATAAAACTAGATGGCGTTTAGGACACTCAAAAAGTATATTTTAAATATTTTTTTCTTCGGTATAGTCAACATATTTTATTTATTATAGAATGTACGTATATTCTTTCTTTTTCTGACGCTCTAATAAATTTATTTTGGGTAGTTTACTACACTACAAGATTAAAACAATCTGTAAAGGGATTTACTCAGAATTTCCTTCGTAAGTGGACATTGTGACACTAAATAATTAAAAAAATAAATTAAGCTAGGAGTAAAAATACCTTCACGTTTCTAATAAATTACGTAGATTTTCAAATAAAATACATTGCCGGTGGTCGAATTCGAAGGGAACGCGGCTGCGTATGCGATTCGAATGTTTAGCGGGATATTGAAGGGGGACGGCATATTTCTACATGCGCTACGGAGCACTTCTTGAGTACGTGCATTCGGGCTGCCTTAAATAGAACCCATTTCCTGTTTTACAGCATTTACGTTGTGTCTCTTGGATTCAATTTTCGTCAAGGGTAAAGCCTCAACTATGTAGAAATTGTTACTTTCGTCTGTATCTCAGTTAAAGCAAAAATAAAAATATTAGCGGTGATGTATCTGTTGGGTCCCGTTTTTACCAAGAATAAAGTCTCCGCTATGTACAAATTTTTACTTGTATCTGTTTTTAAGTTAAAACTAAAATAAACAAAATTTAAATAAAAAATTTATAATATATTTGTCTGAAATTTTCTCGATTTTATGCCAGGTCGATATGTATGCAAAATATTATCTTCCTCCAACAAACAGTTTTTGAGTTACCGCCACCAGACAGACAGACAGACAGACAGACGGAAGATCTGGAGAAATCTCAGAAGGTGATTTTTTCGCGATTACAGTACTTTCTTCGTCTTTTAGACGAGGGAAGTAAAAATTATTTTATCGCCCGACTAATCATCGCAGACGGGAAGTTTTAATCTTCCATCATTCTCTTTTCTTTTTACTCCTAATGTAACTCTTGTTTAATAGTTCTGTAACTCATGCTTCATTTTGCTTAAGGTTTAAATGTGGGATTGTTTACGCACAGGACCTTCATTTCTTTTGTTTTTGGAAAATTAAGATTGTCGTTTTATATGGTGCACGATAATTGTAAATCAAAATTTAACGAAATCGCTTAATTAATAATAAAGTAAATAATGGGAGAGAGACAGGCTTCTAAAAAAAAACAGAATATAGTACTGTAAGTTGCAGAAACATAACGTGTGCCTCCGACAGGGACAGTTTTTTAATTAAGTATGCCAGAACAGTGTCGACTTTTTTGTAATGTTGGCCAAAAAGCAGTCGCCCTTTTGTAAAAAAATAATACCTTTTCTGAGTAATTACGAAGAGAACATTTATTTGACAAAAACAGCCCCTTGCAAAAAGCGGAGGCTTTTTAAAAAATTTTACAATTATACCACATCTATTATTTTTGTTATATAAATAATGGTATTGTATACTTCAGCTATTGGTATTTGCAACTGTAAGTTTCCATGTTATGCTTATGCAAAATCATAAATATTGCAATATTTTGAACTACATTCAGAAAATATCATTTTACTTTTCCGTAACAATCTGTTAATAAATCTATTTTATCCATTCTCAATCTAGCCCCAAACCGCATGTTCGATACGATGCAGTCCACAATCGTGAAATTCTTGCTTTACAATGTCTTGTAATTCAGCAAAACAGGATTGCCTAATAGAAGGAAACTCCGAAGGCTTCATTGAAGCAAACAAAAGACTCCAGTGCAGCTGCAGTAAACGAACGTTAATACTGGCTACAGTTTAGGCCAAAAGAAAATAAGTAACGCACTTTCAACTTTATTATGGGGAAAGTGGTACATAGACTACTACAGTATTAGCAAACAAGTCAGTACAACATAATCGCATTTGAGTTTATGCTTTTTAATATACCCTTCAAAATATCTCTCTTTAGTTTTGTTTAGTTTCTTTTTTGCCACTGGTTCTGTTATTGGATTTCCTTTCATTCGTACAACCTCCTTTTTCAATGTGTAGCAATCTATTCTACAGCTTTTTCTGCTTCCCAAGTCGCGGCACCGAACATAAGAATAATTATGATGCATTTGTATTTGCTGCAACATTTCTGGGTAGTTCTTCTATCAGCTTCATGTCGACCTGATTTTATATAGGAATTTTGCGTAGTTTCTCGTAACAATTTTGTTTCGTACTCTTTTTTGTTGAACTTTACTGATTTGCCGGCTCTGTCACTTGGCTGTTTTTTCTGTTATGTTTGTTCTTAGCTCTTAGGAATTTGTAATTGTGCCACATTCTATACCTTTCATTGCGCTATTGCCGGTGATATTTGTTGTGGTTAATTACTGAGCATTATTTACAGGTTGGTTGTACCCATGTGTATTAATAGATTAGTTAGTGCAAGTAATGAGTGGCATTAAGTCTGTACATAAATTCCATAATATCAACTAGGTACTGAAAAGTTTCCCGCTTGCTAATATCGGAATATGAAGTTTAATCTCCTTAAAGCACAACTGTTTGACTCGACCACTTACTCTAGGTACGAGCAGCACTTGATTGTCCTTAATGCTCGCTAAAATAGGGAGTCTGTTCTACTTGGTGCTTATTTTATAAAAACAAAGTAACGAATGCTAATAAACAGGGTTATTTATCGGAGAAGAGAGTTACATATTTATATATTAATTTTTACACCCATACTTAAATCTAGATAGAAAATTGTATTCGATTAAAGTTGCTGCGAGTTTCAGGAAAATATTTGGAATCAGCTTTTACAATTCATTTATTTATAGGAAGGTTCTGCAGTGGGGACAGGTGGCATCAGCAATTTCTAGTGCACATGTCAGTAGTACTTTTGCTAGAGACACGTTCTTACTGCTTACTCTGTCCTTAGAGGCTGCATGGACGTTGTAAAATACGATCTTGAGCCTTCTTCGCTGCCTATTTGAACAAATACCGAAATATAAAAATCAAATAGGACGCTCCGTTTGGTTTCCAGATTTGTACTTGATATAAATTTTACTCTGGAGTTAATATTTGGAAATAACGAAGTCACATGTTTTGTTTTCAGAATTTATATTAATACTGCAGTATTGTAAAAAATAATAATCTACAAAGAGTTTTTAGTATGTATTGCTCTTGATTGATAATAGTAACACTTTTCTTTACTATGAATTTAGAACGACACTTGACATATTTTCAAAATGTAAAAGAAAATACACGAGGAGATGCCCTTTTTTAGCAAATGGTCAAACTGCTTCCGGGAATTTAGGCATAAGATTCGTACTGATACCCTTTATATTTAGTTAACTTTTCTGTTCGCTTAAACTAACGGGTTTTACTTTGTTATGGCGATTTGAAAGATTGACGCCTTCATTGATTCTGTGTTAGCAGAAGCGGTAATTGCATTGAACTTCTTCTCGCGAAGCTAGTGCGAACGTTCCGTACAGTGCTGGGTAGAAATCAGGTAGCTATTGTGGAGTTGACATGGTGTAGTTCGGAGTGCTTCGTTGAGTGCGGTATGTTTTGCCGTGTTGGAGCATTTTTACTGCCCTCATGGCATTTATCTACCGGATCTACGGCTTCCCAGGCATAGCCTCATCTTGAAGTTCTGTTTGCGTATCGGTGGTGTGTTAGAGAACTTCATTTTCAACAATACTTTAAGAACCGACCGCTTAATCTGCCAAATTTTGAGTGCATCTTCATTGGGGTGCGTAGTTCGCTATTTACATTCGGTGGCTTACTTCATCAAGCCATAAAAACTGACGCTTTAGTCATGCGTGCTAGTTTTAAGAGCCCAATGAGATCTGTACTTAATTTCATATGTTGTATAATATTAGTGTTTGATTTCTTGTGAAACGAAATGCAGTACGCCTTTACATTGAAATATAGAGCATTTCTAGGGCAACTACAGAGTTAATCTTGTTATTGAGCGTGTACATTTACCAATGCCGAGAGAGGTGTTATTTTACCATTACTTCACCAGATGATGAGCACCAAGTGACGCGTCTCTTAACATTATTGGTGTTAGTCGTTTGAAAAGTATCTTTTCTAGAACTTCCGAGAGGATGGGTAGGAGGTTGACGGACTGGTATGATGTAACATAGTTTGAGTTTTTACCAGGATTCAAGATCATGCGAATTTCAGCGACTCTCTATTGGCAGCATAGATATGCAAGTCGCAGTAGTGCGTTAAAAATATATGTTAATAATTTGCAGCGGTTTTGAGGTAGTTTTCTTATGACTTTTCCAGTAATAAAATCAGATCCAGGGGACTTTTTTAGGTTAATGCAATGTTTTGAAAATATTTCAACTTCATTTTGATTTTTTGTTAGTTGCATAACCATCTGACATTGAATTTCTGGTAGTTTATTCATTTCTTCTTCTGTTCTTGGTAACTGGGATGGATCAGGGTGAAGTTCTGTGATTAGGTGTTTGACAAAAGTTATAGCCTTTTGCTGGCCAGTCCTCGTCTGAGTATTGTTACATTTCCGTATTGGCGGTATTTGCTGTTCTATATGTTTTATTTTACAGGTAGCTTTCCGTGGCTTCAGTTCGGGGTTAGTATTTGAAGCAGTTCTTGTATTGAGTTGGTTTTAGCTTATGGAGTAACTTTTTAAGTTGTTTAGCAAGTTTGTTGTACTTTTGTTTATTATGTGCAACTCTTGTTAGTTACCATCTCCTCCTAGCTTTCCTCTTTTCAGATAGCTTCTCTTTCAAGATAATAGGACATTTCTCTATAATATGTATATCGCCTCTGACACTGCTTGCCACGCCGCTATTTCTATGGCTTTACTTAGGGCTTCTACGAAATATTTTATGTCAAGTTTAGCTTTTAGTAATATTCCTAAAGTGACCATCTGCTCTAGGTTTCCTTTAAAGATAATCCAGTCTGCCGTGCTGCTATAAAGCGATGGTTCTTTTAATTTTCTAAGCACGTGAGTTAATGTGGTTGAGTGGCGAGATTTAATTGGAAGGGACCCGTGTTCCAAGAATATTTCTGGGCCCTAAACAATAACAAGCGTGAAATACAACTCTCTCAGCTGAGGTTGGTTGACCCGTCCTAAGCTCTGAACCTTCTTTAATCTCGCCACGGACGAGGTTACTGGTATTGCTGTATGATCAGAGTCTCAACAACATAAATTTGTGCCGTATCTACTATTATTTGCCCATCGCGAGCGAGCCCCTGCTTAAGACCTCTACCTTCCTACTAGCTAGTCGTGCAACTTTTAAATTTCTGCAGGTCGTAAACGGGTATTCCCCTGTAATATGTTATCGGCTAGTGATGGTAAAAATTTAATTTCTGTACCTTCTATCTTCGTTTTTCCCTTTCTTAGTTTGACGTCCAATATGCGCTGTTGCATGATTATATATTCGTCTAGCCGTTAATTTGCTAAGATAATTTTTCTTGGTGTTATCTTTTTTAATATTTTTCTGCTTGTAGGAACGTGTAACCTCAATCGTTCTGTTTTGTACATGTGCCCTTTTCTTCTTCTTTCTAGATTTGTAACTTACTACTGTTTTAGATACATGTCCTTGAAATGCCTTTGTGTTGCTCATTGTAGTGAGAATTTGAAGATGCTATTGATGAGCACCAGTTTTTGCATGGTCAATTGTAGCTTCCGTTTATGTCTACTTCATTGTTGGTAAATAACAGATCAATCATCACAAAGTACATTTTTTATTATATGATAATAATTTATAAGAATTTTTTGCATTTTCCGACAACTTTATCAATATAAGTATTGAAAAGCGTCAGTGACAGCAGATACTTTCTAATCGGCTGAGCAAAGTAAAAATGTGGTTATTACATGCCCAAAATCCTCCTTTTGTAAATTAATTTAAACTAAATCACCGTGTTCTCTCAAATTCAGAACAGCTTCTTCTGTAGCCCAAGTTGGTGCTGCCGTTTTTGGAGATGCTCGAGGAATTATCAGAGTATTTAAAGCCGCCATTTTGCTTTGAAGTATAAAAAACTATAGCGAAATGACACTGGAATACAGGGCCAACTACACTAAATAACCTTTTCAGATGAGCAGAATACTGCACTATCAAATTCCATGTTAATGATTTCTTTAATAGGTCAGTTGCTTTTCTAATGCTTGTTCATCTATATTTACCATTGTTTACCTAGATGATACAACATATTTTTATCATGAAAACTTAATGTCTGCGTAATCCGTGAAGCTGAAATGTTGGAATGTATGTACAACGCCCTAATAATTCTGTTATGTAACGATACGTTTATTGGTACAAGTTTACCGTAGTAGATAAGACGTATTAAGTGTGAAAATCAGAATGGTAGGGGCCGGGATTGTGTGCCGAATGTGCAGTTCGTCTTATCAGTTAGGTTACCATTTGTAATCTTCAATTTATCAACTAAGTAGGTAATGTTTATGGAAATTTCAAATAGCGTAATCCCACCTTAATGCCGTATTCGAAGTAAATCGGCTGCATTAAAACCATTTCCTATTCATACACCGCGAGCCGGATTATACAAATGTGCGCGGAGAGGCAAAGTGCTGACTGCAACTCCAGGACGAAGTGTTCATATTCGACGAAATGGCTCTCTAGTTTATGCGGTTTAATCGAGCATATAATGGCCGTCCAGGCTGACCGTTTCGGTTCATTTCATACTTCGGCAATGGACAAGGACCTCGAGAGGATAACTTAGCGAGTTTTATAACCTATTAATACCTAATTGACTCGGACGAGCGGGATCTAATTTATATTGGTGTCGCCCTGAATATTGGCTCTAATAAATGCTGAAACTTGCGTCACGGGATCTTATTAGCTCATCGGAAGTACTGCCGCCTCTGTACTGCCAACTTCGCGGATTACGTACGGCCATCGTTAGATTTAATTATCTTGAAATGACTGCGTTTAAACCTATAATTACCCACAGGGAGCAACGTAAGGTCGCAGCTCGCAAGATACTCCTGCTTTGTGGGTATCCCTCGGGACTCGCATAGTTCCAGAATTACGCCTTTAGAAATCTGACAACTAAATATAAAATCCCCACGTGGATTTCCTTATAAAGACATTTCGCATTCACTAAATTTATTAACCGATGCGAAACAGGCAAGTTGCGGTGTATGCTTATGGCTTTACGTACTTAAGAAAATTGCACTTGTAATTCCGAGTTTCATCTTTTAGTCATGTATGTATTTTAAATTAATGAAATAGAATTTCATATTCTGCGTGTTTAGTTTTAGATATTAACAGTTTTGATTTGTATTCTCAAACTACTTAAGACATTGTAGCCTACGTCAACTCACAAAGAAGTGAACACAGGTATAGTTAATACTGTATGGGATTATTTAAAAATAAATTCCATATTTATATACAAAACTAAGTCTGTGGTTGTAAACATAATAGTACAATCCTGCATTGTCAAGTAAGCACGACCAGGTCGGTGACTTATATTTGCTATTTTGCTAAATTGCTATTAAAATTGCTGCATCATAACCTACACTGGCAAGATTGCACCGCTGAACAGCAGTAAATGATATTTAAAAAAACTAATTTACTTGGGGTACATACTGCATTCCCTAAATAATAAAAATATGTTTTAAGCAAAGTTTAAACCTTTCTCACCCGGTCCCCAAGGTTGTGTGATGATTTTAGTAGTAACGTGAGATAAATATTGGAACACGAATTCGTTGTCTGGGTATCTGGTCCAGTTGTTTCATGCTGATTACTGTCTTAAGTCCGTATAAACTTCATGCGTTTTTGTGAGCTGGTCTTGGTTTTAAAGCAAAGCGCCATCTTCGTCAAGTGATTAGTCAACACGACTGCTTCACTGAATTTAAGGAGTCTAATTGTCACTGACAAATGGAGTGCCCCCCCCCCCCCCCCCCCAGTCGTCGAAAGTGTTAACGACATTACCCAGTACGCCGTTAACTGTACACCAGACGACAGGGTTTCAGAAGAGATAATCTGCTGCTCCAATTTAGCGAGTCTCAGGACATACTTCTATATGATGTGCAGTGCCTCGGCTTTACTTTTACTTTTAAAACATACGGATTGTATATTTAAGAATAATTTAAGATTTTTCTTTTTTTCGGGAAATGAACATTATTATTATTATTAACTAAATTTATTTCAATGATTTCTTGAGAGTAGTTTTAATAGATATTTTTTGATAATTTGGTTCCTTATAATTTTATTTTTTATTTTTTATTTTCGTACTCAGCCAACAGCCGTTAGGCCAATTGCATTTCCAATTACCTCACTAATGCACACCAATTTTGCGGAAATGTCAAAGGCGGAAGGTATGTAAAAATAACATTAGGTATGTAAATAGTATTTTTCGACTGCTTATTAGTAGCTTCAGCGTACTTATGCGAACGTTTTGTCCGTCCGTCTGTCTGTCTGTCTGTCTGTCTGTGTGTCTATCTGGATCGCCTGTAACTTTCGAACGGCTACAGATATCGAAATTTTGAAAGGGGGCAAAGTTGTTGCTAAGGTCCCGAGCACCTTCATGCGCTATTTGGTTTTGGCGAAAGGTCAACCTGTTTTCGCAGTGCTGAAGCTACTCTTTAGACCTGTACTTGAGCAGTTTATTTCTGTTAATTTTGTTAAAAAATACTCGAATACATATGCATTATACGGGAAAAACCTCTTAAGTAACCTAAAGAAGTAAATATATTTATAATTGGTACATTCACAACTCAGTATTTATTATTTCGTAGCTCTACCTAACTCTGATATGGCATTGATGACATCTTAGTGGGTTTCGAATCATATGAGGAAATTAACCTACATGATCTTCTCAGGTGCTTTTAAGGAACTTGATCTTCTATTCGTGTGATCGAATATAATGCCAAGGTATATTTCGTTGAAATAGTAGCAAGTCTATTTTATTATTATGATAAACTATCGTGTTGCAGCGGACACACAGCTACGTGCAGCATCCATTAATTCCTTTCCTAAAGGCGTACAAAAGCAGCGCAGGTAATCGTAAAAGTGAAAACGTCCGATCGACAGGTATTTGTCTTAAATCAGATACTGACTAGTGTGATAAACTAGATGAAAAGTGTCTCAAGTGACGAATTACACTCGCAGATGCAATGTAGAAGCACGCAATTAGAAATTCAGTCTCGTCAACTTAATGCAAGCTGCGAATCGCAGGTGCGCTGCAGGTAGCCCTGATACTCTTGTGGGACAATATCGACCGGCCGATTGAGACAAAAGGCACTAACACCTTCACTGACCAGATGCCCGGCTTCGGCGAGAGGGCAATAAAGCAATTTTCCGGCATAAAAACCGGGCACGACGGTTAATAACACTTTCCCAAAAGCGACAGTCCAGCCGGCAATCAAGAAGCAATAAACCCTCCACACTGACGCCTTCGGTTTATTTTAGTAGACTTCGAAATCGCACGTCTACGAGCCGTCTAGCACGTTCCAGTCAACGTCCATAATATCGCATTGGTTCACCAGAGCTCTCTTAAAATATCATGGAGCGTTTCACCTTAAGCACAATATTTGTTAAACGCCCACTATATTTATTTGTGTGTATCATTCTGAATTTGTATGTATATGTGTGTGGAACATGGTTAAATTTTGTTGAAATAAATAAATAGTTGTAATTTTCCATAAAGTATTATCATTCATAAATACTTACTCTAAATCTATACTCGCGATAGCAGTGACAAGTAGGGTCTTCATGTTTTTACAAAAAGCATATTTATCACATTGGTAAAAAGTGCCCACCACTATTTATTTCTATGAATGCGAATCTTATAGTTGTTTACTACTTGACGTAAGGGATCAACTCCGCCCATTGATGAATTATTTGTTTTGATTAGCTGACGTTGCGGGACAGACATAAATATTTTCCTTCTGTTCAAACTATTTTTGAACATGAATTTTAGTGAATAATGTGAAATAAAGTAAATACAGAAGTGCACGCAATTAGCCTACAAAAACTGCATAACTTGCGCCAGATAAGATATGGGTGTAGTTTCTGTGTCGCGATAACAACTAAAAGTAAACGACACACGCAACAAGCGCCAGTTCCTTATGTTTCAAAACAGACGTTGCAGGTTTTAATTGTGTATTATATCGTATATAAAAGGCACAACGCAGCAATTCTACAACTAGTGGGTCAAAATAACAAACTTAGCGTTTAATATTACGTTAGGTTACACACATATGATTGTAATTATTAATAGTAGGGCGTAAATATGGCATACATTTACTGTATAAAAGCTCTGTGATATGAGATAGAATTTAATATACATTTAACCACTAATGTGTATTCATTGATGGGGATGAATATAGGCTACAAATATTCGTAAAGAGCAAAGCTTGGCCTTCTCACCCTATCTCTTAACAACGAAATAAACTCCAACTCCTGTCAAATAAAACTAAACTGGTTTTAGAAACAAACATAAAAGGTGCTAAGCTTCAATTAATTTTGGGCCACATCTTTTACACTTTCTTTTTTGCATCGCTTTGCTTAGCCCAATGGTTCTATTGAATTATAATTCGTTATCATGGTCACGGCGCTATAATTATTGCGTTTTACGAGTAGAAGCGTTAATCAGAATATCCCAATTATTTTTCGTCACGTCTTTGAAAGCTTCAAGTGGACACTTTTAGTACGATTATCGAGTAGTGTGCCAGTAGCACGCACACTTTCCTTTCTACTTATAATCCAAAGTTCTCGAATCGAGAAATAATTGTCATAAAATACGATGTGGTCAGTTGGAACATCGAACACTTTCAGAAAGTGTAAAACTACTTGCGGTCCCAGTGGAAGGGAAGATTTGTTAGATCATGGAATTAGATCCTAACGGTTGTCGATGTTATTCTTTATTTCTTTTGATGTATGAAATACTAACATGCAACCTTTACGTATCGATTTAGTATAGATCAACCAATGCTGCATGTTTTCACGGAAATTTAAATATCAAATGACGAATGGCTTTACAAAAAGCTGAATTGTCAAAACCTTTTATCCTAAAATCATTGAAACATAATATTGTTGAAATATTTGTAATTTAGAGCAATAAATAATCTCTTTGAACTATTCGTCATTTACAATACTGCACATTACATTATCGTGCTTCTGCAGTTTGTACGTATGTACGAGAACAGTTTAGAAGTGTTTCCGGTTTCAATTCGCAGAGTGTATTTTAGGGTAAAAATGCTTGCATTATCATGCAGCAGTCGTATATTTCCTATCTTCAATATTTTCATAATAACGACAAATAGTAAAGAGCCTAACTATTTATGATGAATGAATGAATATAATACCTTCACTCATATTTGCGTCTTTTTAGGAAACGTTTCTAAACTGTGTTCTAGGTCTAACCAAAATGTCAATAAGCAAATTGAGAAAAGTAACCAGTAGTTGATTTATTCTTTTTTACTTACAGGAGTTGATTAGTGCGACATTATGTACCCTTAAATTGTATCATTATATGATATAGCGCTCCTCAACTTGTTCAGGTTTATCGAAAACTTATGCAATTTCATCATTAATTTTGTCATCTATATTTTAGTATCTACATAAAAAATAATCAGTTACAGCTACACTGCTCTTCTTCCAATGGTTAGGGGTAAATTCATATGTTGGGTTTTGGAAAGCTGTTAACAGAAGTATTGAACTTACTTGTCAAATCCTTTTTTACTCTTATCTATGTAAGTTCAAAATTACAGGCTGGGATCAGTTAATGTATATTTCATACCCTGCTCCAAATCGATCATGCATAATGTGCCGTTGAACTGAAGGTCTGTAAACACCATGTTCTTTTATATTAGCGATGGTCTAAAAATATGGCAGTACTTTAAGTAATTCAGTGTACGAGTGTACCTGATTTATTTGAATATAGCCGGGCTAACGAAAGAGATCACATTTACTGATTTATTTTGTAAGTTGATTTATAAAAACGAGTATATTTATCAACCATGCTAAAACCATAAACTTCAAAAGTAAAAAGTTAGGTTAAAAAATTAAAGTACTAGGAGAAGTAATTAACAGCTAGCGATTTTAGCTTCAGCAACTGTATATATGTAGTGCCTACTTTTAAACTAGCGGATTAGGCACTAGCGTGATCCACCCTTTCCAAAACAACCTTTACACGCTCCAACTGACTTGGTAAACTTGTCATGACTTCTGTGTTCAAATCCCATTGTCTGACAAATCTAAACTTACAGACCTACAACCTATTAAATTAACTGAGAGTTTGCAGTATTAGCAACGGCTCCATTAAAATAGGCCCATCGCCGAGGGAAGCTCGGAGATGCAAGGGCGCACATGGAAATAATAACACTAAAAGCCAAAGTTTTAACGTAGTTCTCGATCTCCATCGCATTACCGTAAATCCGAGAGTGTAGATCGTTTATTTATATGCACTCGCGAGTTAAGGGAAATAGCGCCAATATTTTAACAGCCGAAGAGTATTTACGCGTGTGCATAAATAACTGACTTCTTTAATATTCAAGTTGAAAATGATTTATGCTCTAAGCGCCCAGCTCCCTCTTGATCCTTGACTGCATGCCCTCTGCCAGCGCTGAATTTTACATGATTATCCTTGCGTATTTACTTATTTAAGTCCCTGGAATGTAGTGAATTTCGGCCGTACCTCCGATGTGACATGTTTCGTCACGGAAGTTGCGTTGCTGACCTTCTTTCACCTTTTTCCAGGTTAAATATTAATGCGGGCTGTTGCTTTGGGTTGATTAAACGGACGATAGTTCTTGGGCTGGGGTGAATGGATTTATTTTTTGTAAAAGCCGGTATTTACCTTTGATCATTTCCTAATATTACACTGTAGTATGAATAGGGTATAACCTATAAATACTCACAGAATATTTTAATTTTTAATAAAAACACCGACCTTAAGCTTGCAATCATAACATTCAATAAGTAGCTAGAAGGAAATATTTTCCAATAATTACCTACTAATAATATTAAAGAAATTACCATCACAATAGATGTATAGTTATTGTTTCTTCTTCTATTATTGCTTTGGATTTTACTCTGTACCTTCCAAATTATTTTTGTATCCTTTGCGGGGGCGCCCCTGACCTATTCTTAGGTTGGTAATATTTTGCCATTTTCACCAAGTTGTTATTGAGCATTCTCGTAACGCGATTAGTCCGTTTGTTTCCTCTCTTAGTCTTTTCCTTTTAATGTTTTGAGACTGATACTGATCTTTCATGTCCTCGTTTATAACTTAGTCCAGTCTTGTTTTCCCTACAATCTTTCTTAAAGTTGTCAACCCTGTCGCTTCTATCGTTTGCATCGTTTGTGTCGTATCCGTTTTGGTTTCAATGGTATACGTCAAAATAGGCCTCGTGATCCTCTTGTGGATGTGCACTTTTGTCTTCCGACATTACGTGGTTTAAGGCGCCCGATATTCTTCCAGTCTTTTGTATCCGGTATTTTGTTTCGCCCTTTATTATTTTGCTGCTTGTAAAGTTTATTCCCAAATACATACGTGAACTCCGCTAGTTGTTGAGTTATTTTACCTTGAATTACTCGCTTGCATCTAATGGGATATTTAGTAACGGTCATACATTTTTAGTTTTAGTGGTTGAAATTTTTACTATGACTAAACTGTGGGTATTTGTAAGTTATCCTCATTATTCGTCATTAACTACATCGTTTGCATAATAAAAAATGTCAAATTATTGTAAACCCATTTTATATCTCTTTAATATCTCTTATCATTAAACAGCTTGGAACTAGCAAATCATCCCATTATATTCCTTTAGTTGGCTGTATTTACTCAGATAATCAGCCATTTACTTTTATCGTAACATACTCTTCGGTATTAATAACTATCAAAGCTTCATTGGTCCAAGCAAAATTGCTGGCAGAGATTCTTGAGGTAGAATTTATTCGACTGATGTAAATAGTCACATGTAAGGCATAAGTTGTTTGTAAATATACGAGATTCTTGTATATAGTAGCCATATAACTCATAGGTTGAATGAAATTAAGCACACATATAAAGTGCATTTCACACATCACTAAGTAGGGTCGAGTGTCTTTCGTGACTGTCGACAAAATGTGGGGATATGTTTTGGTAAAACCGCGTAAAATTCGCCTGGAGATCTTATTTTTTGCCACACATAGAGCCAGCGTACGTATAGGGCCACATGTTAGTATTAGTTGGCAGAGAATAAAACATTTTGGACACGTTTATTTACGATTCAGTGTTCGCTTCAAAGTGGCGAAATAAATCTAAACATGCAGTGTATTTACAGTTGAAGTGCGTATAAAGCCGGGTTGAAACACTAAAACTTTACACACTCGTTGCACTGGCGAATGTAATGAAGCTACAGTCGGAGCTGGTTTGAGGTCAAATGGAAGCCCGAGTTGTCAGCAAAAACAAATTTGAGGGGCGCAGCTATAAAATTCAAGAGCCATAGGTGAAGGTCATGTGTGTGTTTAAATTTGGAACCTGCAAGCAGAGAAAATTGAATATTGAGCACATTAAAGCAATGAACATACGTTCTAGTGACATTACAGTTGTTACGAGTAAATTATTGCAACCAAACAAACTTCAGAGGATACTGTGCAGTTTATAAAGCGTGCTGCTTGAAATATTGGGACCTTCAACTACTAGCAGAGCTGTGGGGCTCCACGGCTTTGTGCGAATTTGCAAGATGCAAATGTCACGTTGGCCAATGTGGGCAAATCTTCGTTAATTCCATTTCCCTCCTACAGACAACGTTCACACAGGTGTAGCGCCACCTTTCAGGATCACATCTGAGTTGTGTGTGGGAAGAAACCTGTCGCATTCAAAAACCTTTCCGTCACGACACCGGCATGAATCTGCGTGGGATTTGGGTAATTTATGCAATGAAATGAAGTTGAAGATGATGATGTGATTAATTTTAAGTTTAGATGTAAAGTATTTGTACAAATAGGATACGTATTTTAGTAATTATCAATCGGTATTTGTTAAAAAAGAGATTTTAAATTTATTTGTGGTGATGTAAAATTCAGCGAATTAAAGGGCCAGAATTAAAAGTGCACCTATTGTTTTTCGTAATGTATTTCGTATTTTTAAATGCAAAACTGGAATGTTGAAACCTTTTTATGCAAAATCTGCTACTATCTCCCCATATAAAATTTTTTTGAAAAATAGTTTTTCATACTCAAACGGTCTAAATTTGTAAGTCGTTACGAAAACATAAGCGGCTGTAACCGACCTATGTATTGAAATATTTAGATATAGAGATAATAATTGGTTTTCAAATAAAAAGTTCAACAACTTCTAGTAATTCTAGTAGAGCCTATAGCTTATAAAAACTAATGTATTCTGAATTTATTCGGACAAATCTATGGCGTTTATATCAGCAGCATGTGAATTTGGATCTGGATCTGTTAATTTAACTTGCAGAACCATGCAAATATTTAAAATGGTTTTTGTATGAAGTTCGGAAGCTGAATGTGCTTCGTTTAAAAACTCAAAACCTTCGTTACACGCATTGAATTATATAAATCGTTTTTCTATTTTTTACATTACAATATTGTGCAGAAAATAATTAATTAATGTTAAAATAATTTTCTGAAGATCTAATCAGTTCGTCTTCATATTCGCATTCACAGCTCCTTCAAGGAGAAAAATAGATTCACACCTTGTTTCTTCGGGTTTTCTTCAGATTTTTCTAAAATTTTACCAAAATTATAATAGCTCCTATATATTCCACAAAATATATTCTTAAGTCTTTCACCATGTTTCCAGTGTTTTTTGATAATTTATCACGGATCAAATAAATTTATAGGATTCCATTTTAGTCAAAAGAAAATTTGCAATATTTCTTGTAGCGTTGTCTTTTGAAATATATAAGAAGAAATGTCGAACCCAGAGAGTTTTGTTTGTAAATTATATGTCATAGGCCTGACTAATGATATCTGACTTTCGCATCTAATTTCGGAAAGATGTTTAAGAGGTAAAGATGCCAATTGCCTTCTAAGAGTTTGCCACCATTCACTTAAAGCTATTTTTAGTAATAATTTAAATTTATTTCGACATTAACCAGCCCAGTATTATTATTATTAGAAGTAGAATTGTAATATGATGCATCCTTGCTTATATTCACTTTCTACAATATTTTTTTTTAAATCGAATGATAAAATTAATATCAGATCTAGTATGCTGTGGCTCCATATAAACATAATGTAGCATCACCCAATTCGCGCTGAAATTTGAGCAGTCACGTCTTTTCAGACGTTTTGTGACCCATGAGTTTGGTGCTTCAACATTGTAGCCTCACCTTCTTGGATCACTAAACGTAGAACTTCCCACCGATCGCAGTTCTTTGCTAGGAGCACTGCTTCAACAAACATCCTTCCCGGAACGTGTTTGTTAGCATGGATTTTGGGGAACGCCCTCTCCGTCTTTTTTCTTTTGGTTTGCCTTGGATGACCAATATATCAATAATATCATCTCTCCTGTTGATGCCGAAAAGTCAAAGGATTTTTGTATAAACCATGCTTGACAACTTTTTAGGGGTACGTATTTCCTGAAAGATGGAAGCATTTATTCTATGTGCTCTCGATGGAACTCCTAAGCATTCATTTCCATCCCCCGCAACCAAAAGCATCAATGCACCTTCTGTCAACTTCCTCAACAGTCCATGTTTCACAAGGATAAGAGCATTTACCAGCTTTATCTTCATCCGTATCTGATATCTCTATTACTCCAGGTTTTTAGTCAACTGAAGTTTTGCAGATCTTGCCAATTTATTGTAAATAACAACAGCTTTTCATTTTCCTATTGTACAAGTTGCAATCAGCGTTCCAAGGTATACTATTTTTCTAACCACCTCACACGTGCCTTTACTTCTAACGTTAATGTAGTTTTTATTGTGACTATAATCGTCATTGTGGTTGTGCCTAGTTGATGTTTAAACCATAAATCTAACCGGCTGTCTCCAATCTCCCCAGAAACTGCAGTAACTCCGTTTTATTGAGTACTTGCCTTGTCAACGGATTTTAAGAAGTTACTCTTATTTGCGCAATTCTTAACATGGCTCTACAATACAGGATTTTCGACGTCTAAGACCTACTTTATTTGGTCTAAATAAACCTTCATTTTTTGCCTTGGGGTTTTCCAATAATACTTGTCTCATTAAGATTGCGATAGTCCTCTTAATTGTCATTTCTTTTCTATGACCCTCTTTCAGAACTATTATAATCAACCCTTCGGTCATTCCTTTGGCATTTTCTGTTCTACTCACTTTAATTAATTCGCTTCTATTTTGAACTTACTACCTGTAGATTTCTTTGATGTACTGCCCCATGCTGGAGTCTTGGTGTCCTGGAGTCAAGTATCCAAAGCATAGCAGAGGAAAAATGTTGGGCCACCTAATATCTTTGTAAAATATTTAGGTATGTTTTAATTTTATTTAATCTGCTTAAATTGATTACGGTTCAAGATTTCCCGTTTCCTTCAGTTCTTCGGTTCCAGAGCTTTACTGATGCGGAATTTACACATGATCATTGTTTACAGAAATACTAGTAAGAGCGTAATATTATTGGAAACTGACAAATTTGAAATAAAATACTTGCTACACCTGAGAACAGTATAAGTAATCCCACCGCTATAATAAATCACAACACTACATGCCGTGTAAAACCGGCTCAAGTACCAAGGTATCATTCAACGGTTTACTGTTTGCAGGTTTTTGTAAACAAACTTCCCACTACTTTAAATAGGGATATTATCATAGACTAGTGAGTCACCCGAACTACGCTTCGGTTCGCTAAATTAAGAGAGATTCATTAATATAAATTTAAAAAAAGGTCGCATCGGCCGGGAATCGAACCTGGGCCGCCCGCGTGATAGGCGAGCACTCTACCTCAGGTCCACCGTAGCCCACGTCAACAGGCTACTTAGAGGATTTGATTAAATTACAACTTTTGCGTACTTTTTTTTGTAAATAAAAACCGGCCTACGATCTAAGTCTAAAAATTAGAAAAAAATTAAGCCATCATACAAATTAATCGGGCCAGTATCTTCGGAGGAGATAGCGAACAAACATACACGCAAACATACTAAGAGAGCAACGATTTTATGTTATAAGATAATGCAACTAGTGGGTTCTTGATTATCAAATAATCATTTCTGTTTACACGAGATATATTGTTTGGCAATCACGCGAGTCCGAAGGACGAGCTTGATTGCCTAAAACAATATATCGAGTGGAAGCAGAAATGACTTGATAATCAAGAAGACACGAGTTGCATTCGGCTAGATTATATCACGAGTCAATAAACAATTTTGAATAGTGTATTTTAAATATTAAAAGTACAGTTAATGTGGTTGTTATGACAATTGTACTGACAGCAGGTAATGTGATGTTTGTGAAGGCGTGTGATTATCACTTATCAATCAGGAAGGTATGTGATTATCAGTTGCTATGTACATTATGAAAAGTTAGTACATGTGTAACTATGCATTTTGCCGTTTTTCATTGGTTGATGTTAGAGGGAGTGGTATAATCACAGAAAACAATTACTTATTATGCTTATTGGTTGTGTTTTTTAACTACGAACGCAAGTACATTTCATTTAATAATAAGGAAGGTTTATTACTGCTTTGCTGAATGAGCCCAAACGCTACGCTTAAGCACACCCTTGCAAATCGATTTTCGGCAAAGTACGTGCCTCAATTTCTAGTAAGGAACGTGAATTCGACTTGCTACGAAAGTATATCGGCACCAGGAACAGCGTAATTATATCTGATCTTGCACCAGGAGACTGGACTACGATTCAATCAAGGGAGCTGTAGGCCGAAAGGATGTGTTCGGCTCAACACAGTCAAGTCGCATTAAAGTGAGATGTCGGACGAGTTAGCTTCAGGAATATCTTGGTATGAATTAAGACGACTCAACTGTTGAACGCAACTGGAGGAATCACTTGCATGCGACTTATAACTTGCAGATTCACTTGAAAATGACTAAAAAGTCCACTTGATGGCAACAGAAAAAATTTAAGATGACCTGAAAAAAATTGAAACACAACAAACAACGTGTAGGTGGGACCAAATGTGTCATACAATAAGAAGCAGGGTGCCACAGTTCCGTTGTGTCTTTAATAACGTTAGATTCTGGTTTAACCAGTCATATTTAAGCAAATTGCGAAACTAACATCCAGAAAGTTTTAAAAGAGATAATTCGTTCTTATTTCGCATTCCTCTGTTAGTTCAGAATGTTGAATGTGAACAGTGTGTAATTACAACGCAGTTATTCATGTAGTTTAGTAATATGCAAAGGATGTTAGAGTACACAAGCTGAAAATTTATGTTTACATTGTTCGTATAGTATATTTATTTTTAATAACTTCGTGAATGTGTTAATGGAAAGTCGTAATAAAGATGTTAAAAATAGTCTTATATAATAAGAGTTTTCATTTTAGTTTAGCTAATTTATTGTTACTAACCATGACCGAAATTTTGTTAATGCAACTGAGAATCTACATTCTCAAATACATGAAAATCTAAGATTTCATTTGTTTGTTAACTAGAATAAGTCAACGTAATATTAGTAATATTTATATGTAGATAGGTATATTGGATAGGTTGCTTTGAAGTTTGTATGAATATGTTATTGACAATTTTTGCATAGTTCATACCTGCTGGTTCGCTAAAACCTAACTCACATTTTGGTAAAAAGAAGCTGCCAAAGCCGCATAAAGTGAGGTTGGCATTCCCAAAAACAGCTTATTAGTTGTTACATGCATAGCTGATACCTATCAAGCGAAGTTCAAAGGAATGCGGCAATATAGAACTCTTTTACAAAGCGCTTATTTTGTTCCCAACTTTCTAGTTACCATTTCCGTTTTATCCCCTCGACTCCCAATTTACACACTGATACATTTGTGCCTCTATCCTCCGGAATATATTAAATCGTATATTTTATCGCCCACTCTATAAAATATTAAAAATAAACCTTCGCCGGCCCGAGCCTTAAATATTTTACGATATATTCTTGTATTCAGTTTTAGAAAACCGCCTGAAAAGTTCTGCGTTTGATTTAAGTGCTAGGATGTGCAATGCGCATTAAAAAATTCCAACGTTTAAATAAGCCCTGTTGGTTATGCACTGCTGCGAACAGCATCCAGTCGAGTTTTATTTTTCTGCCTTAAGTGGTTTTTGTGTGCTTTTCGCAGACGAAGGGCTCGATAACCGATATCCCGACTTATTGGAAATGTTTTCCTGTACACGTTCTGTCGTCAATGAACCTAATATTGTACCAGACACGTTCCGAGAACTTGGCGAAAAATTCCTTAATTTCTTAATTAAAAAGACGCGGAAAGCGGCGGAAAAATTTCTCCCGCTGATACAAAACGCGAACATTAAATAAAATTTATGCATTACTGCAGCCTATATTTTATTCCTAATTTTAGGGCTTCTCTTGGTTACAGGAATGTAAATTTGCAGAATCTTATAAAAGTTAAAGTCATTTGTTGGGGAAATTTCGCACTAAAGCATGCAGGAAGCTGGAAAGAACTTTGTAAAAATTCCACGTTTAGTGATGGATGCATTTTTGTGTAGTCTCGCCGAGAACGTCTCCTAGAGCTCGGTATGCTTTAAAATTCAATGTTAATTTTATAGTCTCTTACAGACTGTGGACTTTTCCGTATCTCCAGCCGGAAATTGATATTAACGATTTTTTTTAAATATCTAGCGTCTGTTCTAGCAGAAGTTTTTGCAAAAAAAAACTTTTTTAATAAAAGTTTTAGGCGGCCTCACTTTTGCGGATTTGTTATTGAACACTACTTTTCCAAGAGATTATTTTTGACAGACGAAACTTTTATTACCTATGTCAGCTACATTATTGAATAGGAGCTTTAATTTTTAAATTGCTTCGGTTGCGAATGTCTGTTGTAGTGTGCCAAGATCATCAAATATCTATTGTTTCCGTGTTATAGCATACATTACACTTAATGTATCTTTCGTAAGTGACAAATCTATAATCCAATTTAAGCGCTTTTACAATAGTGGCTTAAGAACGGTGGATTAATTTTTGTTGTTCTTAAATATCCAAAAGGGGCAAGAGCACGTTCCTGGTGGTTTTAATTATTTTTAGTCAAATACAGTAAAAAGTTACTCAAGTACCATGTTGTCCTTTGCATTTAATATACAGGGTGTCCCGCGAGGAACGGTACACAATTTCAGAACGTGCTCCTTAGATAAATTCGAGTCGAAAACGTTTATATGAACATGGTCCGCAAATGCTTCCTTATCGAGATATGATATTTTTAGATTTTGCTCCACCGCACTATGCTAAAAATGTGGTTGAATATTTAAATACAACTTTCCTGGACGTTGGATCGGACGGGGTGGCCCAGTTTCTTGGCCACCCCGCTCACACGATTTAATTCCTCTAGATTGCTACCTGTGGAGACACATGAAGACTTTGGTGTATATGGAGAAATCACGTACTAGGGATAAACTGCTTCATAAAATTATTGAAGTTGCTGCTGACATTAGAAACAACCGCCGTGTTATCCGGAAAGCCGTCAATCACATTTATAAACGGGCGAGGCTACGCTTGCGGTGTGAAGGTGGTCATTTTGAACAATTATTGTAATATATATTTTTTTTTAATAAAAGAGATTTTCCTCTAGTACCTACTACCTACTCAAATTTTAAAAATGGCATATCTTGATAAGGAAGCATTTTCGACTCGAATTTACCTGAAATTTTGTACCTTACCTCGCAGGACACCCTGTAGAAGACAGTAAATACTTAAAACACGAGAAAATAATTTTTATAAAACTAATGTAGAAATGAAAAAAGATGAATTCATTTGCAATGAAACAATTGTGTTACAGTTGTGGCTGTAGTTAATAAAAGCCAAATAGGGGTGGTTCTTAGTAATTCTTACCTTGCGATTTAGGAACGGCGTGACGAAGTTGTAGGTGCTTACCATTGTGCTATTTAGCCTTCAATCCGGGATAAAACACTTAGGGAAACATAAAACTTAGATTGTTGAGCAAGCGTGTTCAGATTTGCGGGTAAACGAGGACAGGCATCAAAACATTTGTACCTCAACAAACAATGAATCGGCCTGAATTCGATATACGCGAAACTTAATTTTTTTAATTTAAATGATTTACTATCATTATTTAACAAAATCAAAAATATCTACAACCTAAGCTACTTTGTAACATCTTTTCGTATATTGACTATATTCAGAATGTATTGGGCAAATTTTGTACATCGTTTCTAGTATTTACATTTTATTTTTGAAAATAAACGTAAGTCTTAAACGTATGTACAGTGTAAAATCGAAATAAAAGCAAATGAAATTAACAGACGCCGGCAGGAGCCTAAATAGACGCAGGACCCGTCTCTCACGTCAGCGAAGAGGGCGGCAATAGGGCCGGCAGGCTTCTGCGTAGATGCTTAGCGCTACGGCGAAACCTCACTAACAATATTAAATGGCGGCCCGGATCTGTTGTTTACACCGGTGTAGCACGTGTATTTGTGTAGGCATAATTCGCACTATTTTTCGGCAGTGTAAGTATAAACCAGCAGCTACAGGGCGCCCTGCGTCTGCTTGCAAAATGCAAAGTCTAAATAGTCCGAACGCTACCATGGAGTATGACCGATAAGATGGTGAATCTGTAGAGCCGTTTACCAAGCTGCTTATAAGAGCTGTAATTTTACCAGGTGATGTCATGACTCACAGGTCGCTGGACTGAATTACCTGCAACCGGCCGAGCCTCCTCTTATACTCTTCACGGTCTCTATCCTCTTAATTTTCTTCTGGAGGAAATTCAGGTAAGGATGCGTCGTGGTTAGTTGCTCGCGAACTCGCGCATCGTTGGACCGTTGCTCTTATTAACAAGTCCCCGCTTGTTGAAGATCAGGCGTTCTTGTGTTAAGTTGGCGGCGTTCAAATTCTAGCACATTATTTATTTGTAGATTTAATGTGTACAACTGCAAACGTAATAACTTCTAAACTATTTGTATTTTTTTAAATTTTATATGTAGCTTTATGGTTCTGACTCGACGAGTCTTATAGCGAACTTCTTTTTGGAGCAGATTGTTAGTTTATGTTTTTTATAAACAAAGCTGTTTTAACAGTAAGTATACCAAATTCTATTCCAAAAACTGTTTTCTGATGGTTTTGATCAGTCTCGCATATACATTTTTTTAAAGAACTTTTAGTAGATGGGGTTCTGTAGAAAAGAACATTTTTCGTATAGAACTAATTGTTGGTCCACATGGAAGATGGTAAATCAATACTTCATGTGACAACTATTTTATTGAAATAGTTCAAAGCAATTACAAGTTTTAATTAGTTTTTAGTTTTCAAGAAAAGCAATCTTGGGATATTTGAAGGCCAATGTATAATGTATGCAAACTTCCGCAAGTCCGCTGCTTTTGATATCACTTGCATCTATATTATCAGTGATCTGGTCTAAACAACTCTTAGAGCAATTCGAGGAATCATTTTCCTTAATTATTGCATATTGAATATGCATCCAAATCGTAGTGCTTATGCTAAAGATTGAACGTTTCTGACACTTTTGAAGTAGCAAAAGGCTCTTGGTTTAGAAGAGATTAAGTGGATTTTTTTAATCTTGTTAAACATTAGTTAATCACGTTTTAAAATTCTGAAGAAATTACTTTGGTTTAATTAGCTCAATCACAATACTATTAAACAAAATCTATTTAGAATGGGCGAATGAACCGCAACATTTCCTATTAATTCGTTTCGTGTTTACTTTCAACAATTAAGTCATCAAGTATTACTCGGTTATTAGGTGTTGATCCAATTAATCAGTACTAGTCTTTAAAGATTACTACTTATTCAGCAACTGCAAGGGTATGCTTTCCAAGCCATAATTACCTAGTCCCTTGAAGCTGGAGACCGGCAATCTCATATTATTAACATTTAAGTACTATGAACAAAGTTAGTGATTCTTGGTATGCCGACAAGTACAGAAATAGTGTTGCATTTATATTTCTAATCAATTCGTTTGTGTGCTCGTGAATAAAGGTATTTCATTATTATAGTTAGTTTTGCCTGGATTGAAAGAATTATTTTTGAAGTAGGGAGTTGGTGATATTTTATGTCACATAGACAATTAGAAGTTGTACCTCGGCACTGATGATATGTCACCCATGATTGAACAGAAATTCATACGATTTCTTCATCAGTCACCTGGAAGAGATTATGGGATGTGAAAATTAAATATGAAGTTGTGCAAGATAGAAATTACGTAACGTTAATGACGATTTGTATCTGTCTCATACTTGCGCGGTGGATTCAGTCTCATATTTTTTTATACAATAGTAAATATCTGGTTTATATCATTCACTAGAACAACTAAAGAAGACCATATAAATATGTTATAGTTATAACCTCAATTACAGTATTTTTATTGCTTCTCAGTATGTCTTGAATTGTCATGATTTTCTTAAAGAGCTCTACCAATCATTACGTACTCAAATGTACGATCCCTTTACTGTTTCTTTTATATTCTGCTCTTACCGCTTCTACTTTAGTTATGTATTCATTCTCGCTTGTATGATAATAATAATAATAGTACTATATGGAACATAGGCGGCGTTTATAGCTTGATGATGTTTTCTAGGCTGTTAATAATTTTTCTATAAATTTTCTAGGTTAAGGTGCTTTTTTGGTTAACCTTTTCATCACATATTTTCTTTTTTTTAGTTATATCGTCTTGAACTTGATAGCTTGGTATTAATACTAATTACAGTCGCCTAGCCACCTACACTTAATATTATTAAATTATTTTGAGATTTAAGGTGCATCTTTTTGTTCGCCGAAAAAAGTAGCTTAGTTAATCTACTTCAGCAGGTAAAATCGATTGCTTACGTTTAGACTTAAATCCTTTCTCGCATCATATTAGTTGAAATACAAATAAAAATATCCACACGTTAATATTAAATATATTAAATATAAACTTATCTAAAACTTTACTCTGAAGTAGTAATATTGCCTGCCTCTGGCCTAGTTTAAAGAAGGAGTTGCAGTGACTTTATATACCAAGAGGTTATAATGTCAAGCAATACTAAACTTAAAAGCGCGATGTTTGTTTACCAGAGCTCAGAATTCCCCGTGTCTTGGCTTACTGCAAGTATGGGATTACAAGGAACTTGTCTCGTTAAAAGAGTGCCAAACACATTCCTTACTCGCTAGTTACATGGAATCGATACCGATCTCCTATTTCAAAAAGGTCTATAGAATGCAGCTCCTTGCCTTTTCTAAATATTGCGAGCTGTCGTCTCAGTATCTTTACTCCGATTCTGTTTTTATTCCCTTCTTTAAATGCTCCTAATTGGAGCTTTGCAAATGATTGAATAAACAGCAGCGTCTCTGTTAATGACGAGTGATATTAGTAGCAGTAATAAAATGTGATTTCCTACCTACAGTTTTAAGTTTGCTGTATTACAGCGTCTAGATAAAACTGAATAAATAAATTTATATATATTGCCAGCGCATAAAGCACCAGCCTCTACACCGCAAGGTAAAGAGGTTACAGATTATACATACATACATACACTTGCGATCATTGAAAATGAACAGGGTTATGCATTTCACATTGACTTAACCGACGTTTTTGCAATTGCGTACAACGTTATTTTATTATTACGATGGGTAGAGAGTTAGAACAACACGATTCTACTTCAGAGACAAGAGGAATTCAGAAAACGTAATCAACTACTGTAATGTTGGTTGCATAGCCCTGTTCATTTTCAATTATTCTTTGTGTACATACATACATACATATTGCATTTACAAATAATTCAATATCGTCTTCGCCGGCTCCATAGGCGGATTGAAAATTACACGATTCCACAGTTGTTTTTATTGTATGGGTAAACATTAAAATTGTTATTATATTGTGGTGTTTTGACGCAATTGGTAAACACCCTTCATAGTAGTGAACCAACGATCCATGACGGCATTT
>CALNHX010006717.1:0-84721 GCA_940337035.1 Agriotes lineatus
GATTTGATGTGCCCATTACAAGAAGGGTGGTACATTATAACGGTACGTTCACTCAGTTCTATACTCTACTTATTAATTTATATTGCCCTGGGTTCGCTAGTTTAAACAGCCGTAGAGACATACAACTCGATTTAAATCGTCAGTGCGGTTAAGGGGAGTCAATATTGCTCTGGGTTTGCTATGCATGCAAACACTGCCTGAAATAAAAACCCAACAGTTTACATAAAAAAATATATAATCTGTAAGGCCCCTTTCAGACGAAACGACTTTTTGCCGTGCGGCGTGTACGGCACAGTCCCGTGCATTTTGAAGACTCTTGATTCATATGGAGCCTTTCATACAAGACGGCCACGACTTAAGCCGTGAACACCACGGCGTTTATCAAGCTCGGACACGGCGCCGTGTCGTACACGACGTCTTGATATACATTGTAGTATATGGAACCTTTCAGACGGAACGACTTTCCGCCGGTGAGATGGCGTCTCTCATATTGGTATTTCGTCTAATGAGTTGTTCTTGCACTTTATTGGAATGTTGCTATTAACATTCTAATGTACTTGAGTAATTCTCAGTCATCTATTACACAATACTGAAAAGTGAGATACGATTAGAAGCCTACATACGGCGTGTTTATAAATCGTAACATCGTTCATAATAGAGATATTGAAAAAACTTCGTTTTGTTTTAAATACCAGTACGTAGCCCACAAATTGTAATCCAATTTAAACCATGACCTTTTATTTTGGGTACTGATACACGACTTTGGTATTTTTAAATGAACACCCTGTACATTTCTAAATATTTTAAATCGGTGCTATGGTAGTATGCTTAAAATAAAATTTGGAAAGTTATTATTTTGTTTTAAAAAATTCCCCAAATTAGGCCATGACACCCAAAATCACTAACAATTGAACAAGAAATGCAAAAGAAAGTTTACCTGGCTCTCCTCATGGACGAATTACCGCCCCACACTAGGGATGTTCCGAATATACAAAAATTCGTATTCGCGAATACGAATACCGAATACAAATACTCATGAATATTCGTGAATGCGAATACGAATACAAATACATGACCTTGAGTGAATAATATCAACATCAACATCGTTTTTGTACGCGCTGCAAATTTTAAAAATAGTATGGAAAATAGTTTTGTTTTTTATTTAATGTTATAGAATGGTTAATATTTAAAAATAATGTTTTATTTAATGTATGAATACCTGTTTTATATTTTTATTAAAATTCTTTTCTATATTTCTATAATTTGAATGTCAAATACTCGTATAATATTCGTGTTAATTTTGGCCAATACGATTACGAATACAAATATTGAAAATATAGCGAATACTCGCGAATACGAATACAAATACGAGTATTCGGAACATCCCTACCCCACACGTACTAAAATAATTGAAAACTATGTTTTTTAAATGAAATAATTATGTTTGCATTGTATTTATATTATAAAATAATTTCTTAAAGGCAAAATGAAATGGCGAATATGGATCATCGTTGGAAAGTTTTTTGTTGTAGTTTGCAACTGTTTAATGAAACTTATATTGTTCCATTTAAAAAACATAGTTTTAAATGGTTTTAGTGCTTTTAATGCGATAATTCGGCCATGAGGAATATTTGGAGCCAAGTGGAGTTTCTTTTGCATTCCTTATGCGATGTTTAATAATTTTGTGTGTCATGGCCTACTTGAACTAAATATTTTTTTATTTAAAAAAAATAATGAGTTCTAAAATTTTTGTTTGAGCATCTGTCAAAGTATTTTTACGCTGATTTCAAATATCTACAAATATACGGGGTGTTCCATTAAAAAAACCAAAGACGTGTCGCAAAAATAATAAGCCACAACTTAAACTGATTTACGACAGTTGTAGGCTGAATACTGGCATAAAACAAAAAAAAGTGTTTTCAATATCTATTATTAATAAAGTTACAAGCTGTCTAGCGATATACAAACATCCTGATATATCACGGCCCGCCCATATCACGCCGTCATGTTCACGGCTAAAAGTTGTGTGCTCTACGGCGCATCTTTGGAATGCATGGCACTGTGTCGTATACGGTGCACGGCGAAAAGTCGTTTCGTCTGAAAGGCTCCTAAGAGAAACACAAATACAGGAAAATACATTTACATAAAACACCAATACTAAACAGTGCCAAATCATACAAGTGAAGCTATCAACAATATAGGTTCTTTACTGTAAATATCTATGGGCAAAAGCTGTTTCTACTCTCGTTACTACCAGGGACCCGGACCGGACCGATTTTGAACCGAAAACCGGACCGGAACCGTAATTTTTGTCTGGGCCCGAACCGAAACCGAACCCATATTTCATTTTTTATGAATTATAGGTAACGAACCCGAACCCTTAAAATATTTTTCGGTTTTTTCGGGTTTTTTTCGGTTCTCGCCAAAAAAGATTTTTTGGCGGATTTTTTTAGGTCTTGTTATGTAAATAATTATATTATCGTAGCGGAATTTTTGAGCGCAATACTATGCTTTACCACCACCACTGCCCTGACACATTCGCGCCACTACCGACCAACCTCTCACCCCGCAGCCTTGCGCCTGCCGCGCCGCCGCCAATGCAAAACAAATTTTAAATTTATATGAATCACAACACTAATCGTGAAATCATATAGGTAGCTAAAATTTAAAAAAGGCTTGTTCTCTCGAGTCGCAATGATTGATAGTTTTCTTTATAATAAATCTTCCTAATTTTTTTCTCTCAATAAAGGTATGAGGTGTGCCGCACATACGCTGTAGTTGGCGACTGAAGATCCATTCACGCAGAGTAATAAAGTTGGAAAATTGATTTTAAGTGTGCGAAAAGTAGTAAAGACGTTGAGAACACAAATATTGATGTATATGTTAAGAAAACAAAAACTTAACAAACCAATCATTGACTGTCTAACACGTTGGAGCTCAACATTCGATATGCTCGAGCGATTACTGCAATTGAAAGAATTTTTCATAGACATGGAATTGACAAATTTCAATCATTTTCAAAATTTGGGTGAAGCTGACTGGAACAGGATCGCAGATGTGGTGGCGGCTTTGAGACCAGCTCGGAAATGCAAAAGAAAGTTGCAGTATGAAGAAATGACTCTCGGTTCATTTTACGGCTAGTGGCAAGAGTGCAAATTGGCAACAGAGAAAGTTGCATCACATTTTGGTCAAACCAGCATTTTGAAAAAGATGAAAGAGCGTGAAAGCCAACTGATGAATAACGAGGTAGTCCTAGCTGGTATATTTTTGGACTCACGTTTTAAAATCGTACTAGACTGGAATCAGATGGAAAAAGCAAAAAAGCGTTTAACTTTGCTTTGGGCTAGACTACTGGCTTTGAACAATTCCACGAATATAAAACATGGTGATAAAATCGATCTTGAGACTGAATCAGTGGGGTCAAACTCATCAAGTGATGAGATGGAGGCTTTTTAAAAAGAAAAGAATCAGAACACAAAGTTGATCAACAGTGGCACAACTGCGGTACCTTAATTCATTCATGCTGTCAAAGAAGATTGACAATATATTGAATTCTTATCAAGTCAAACAGGGTAGGGTACGTTTACCCAATGAGCCCACAATATTTTATTTTTGGGCATCAAAAATAAAAGAAATGGCTGAGTTACATCTTCTAGCAGGAGTCTTACTGAGTGTACCAGCCACACAAGTTCGTGTAGAAAGGTTTATTTCTGGGTTAAAGTTTCTGCTTCCTCCTATAAGAGCGAACGTCAAAGACAAGATTCTAGAGGAACAATTGTTCGTAAGAACAAACAGAATCTTCGGAAAGAAGAAAGAAGAAAAGCTGTAAGTTCTAGCGTTCAGAGTTTTTGTATTTTTATGAAGTCGGTTGATAGGTACCTAATTAAAAAAATTCAATTTTGCAATCAGGAGAAAAAAGACTAAACCTCAAACTCCTCAGAGGACCGAGCCAGGAATGAGAGAAGGACAAGCACAAGCAAGTGTGTCTGATGACTCTGATGATGATGAAGAAGAAGCGGAAACAACTGAAGTGGAAATAATTAAACCCTTGGTAGAAGCTGAGATGACAAGGAGAAAAAACAATTTACTCACGCATTGATTTTTCAAGAAAACTTACATTGAGTAATTGAGTATTGTATTGTATATAGGTATTTTATATGATACCAAGGTATATTTTTTATGAAAAAAGCTCGGGAAAAGGCTGCCTACCTAAAGTAACCCTTTTTTTTTGTCCGAACCGAAAAAACCCTTTGGACAGAAAAAAACCGGACCGGACCGGACCGAAATCTATCTAGAATGGTGTGGTCAGAACCCGAACCGAAATTTTCGATCTTGTTCTGGACCGGACCGGACCGGAACCCTTATTTCATTTGGGTCCGGGTCCCTGGTTACTACAGAGTGGCCAAGGTAAAAGAAGTCCGTTGTGAATAGAGAAAGCTAAATTAATATTATATTTTTATTTAAAATCTGCAGAACTGTATTCACAACCGTTATTAACAAGTGGCAACGCAATACTGAGCAATACACAGCTAACACAAAATGGCCGCTGAACATCACGTGACGCCGCACGAGCGCTCAATATCACTTTCAGTATGATACAGGACACGAGACCTCTTTTACCTTGGCCACCCTGTATAACATAAATAAAAATACATGTAAGAATACACAATATCCATATAAAAAGACTGTACGCTACATGCATGAAAGCACCTTAAATAGTGCATTAATGTTCAACTGTCGACACAGAGTCAAACACCGATCGTTCTCAATGTATCTAAGTTCTACGCACAAATACACTAGGGGATTCTATCTATTCTTCAATCGTGCTCTTTGTCATAGATGCTGTAACAAGACTGCGGCCTTGACAATTTCAAATCAAGCTGACACGCTGCATCAGCAGATGATGCAATCACTTAGTACACACTGCGGGTAAATAGCTTAGGCACGAAATCATTCATGAAAACGATTGCCCAAGATCTTGCAATCATTTCTCACTTCATATTGCGATTCTAAATAGAAACTAACCTTGCATTCAGTTGCTCCCAAGTGTTCTCGTGGTTAAACAAGAATGATGCTTCTATGGAGTTAAAATGCTTCCTGCTAAGGAAGAATAAGCAATATCTCGGTGATGAACCCACGTAGTTTGATGCCTTCATAGGCTGTGGTTCCACCCAGGAACCTCTCTGTGTCGGCGGCGATTAATGCAGGCCAACCTGATCAGAATAAACCCACTTTGCTTGTACTATTGGACTTATCTAAAGCTTTTGATACAATAAATCATGACATTTTATTATCTATTTTACATTTTATTGGATTACATCAAAGTGCGATCAAAATCTTCGAACATTATATTACTAACAGAACACAAAAAGTAATTTTAAATGGGAAATCATCTTCATCAACTAATATTACCTCTGGAGTACCTCAGGGATCTATCTTAGGACCATTATTATTTACTATGTACACATCTACTTTCCCTGAAAAACTACAAGATTGCAATTACCATCTGTATGCCGATGACACTCAGTTGTACTACTCTTTTTATCCTAGTGAGACGGTTACTGCTTGTAATACTGTTAATCGGGATCTCCACGTTTTGCATCAAATCTCTTTAAAACATTGTTTACGTTTAAATCCGAGTAAATAATTGGTTATGCTATTTGGAAAGAAAAATGATAGAATAAAAAATATTGATAACATCAATATGCAAATCGATGGTAATAATTTGTTTTTGCAAAATAATGTTAAAAATGTGTGTCTGGAAGTGGATCATACACTACGTTTCAAAGGTCATATTAGTAAATGTCTTCGGAGTGCATATTGTAATCTTCGAACTATTTTTCACAACAGAGGTATTTTAAATGTAAGAATTAAATCGATCTTCTGTGAATCTTTAGTGTTGTCTAAGTTAAGTTACTGTGACGTGGTGTATGGTCCATGTCTAGACTCTATAGATAAAAGACGCATCCAGAAATTCCAAAATTCTTGTCTGCGCTTGATTCTTGGTACACCACATCACGACAGGATATCTCACAAACTGAAAGACGTCGGATGGCTTACCATGGAGAACAGACGATACCTACATGTAGCTTGTATCTATTATAAAATTTTTATGAGCAAATGTCCTCCATATTTATTTAAAAAATTGACGTTTCGTACAGATGTAAATAATTTAAATTTAAGGCATAGAGGCCTACTTACATTAACTTCACATAAAACTCAATTGTTCCAGAGATCATTTAGTTTCTGTATCGCAAAGTGTTTTAATAGTTTCTATGATATATTTGCATCTTCTACGACGTCAGTTTAAAACACAATTAAAAATACATTTATTGCAGAGGCAGAACGTTCGGAAGTAGCTGACTGATATTTTATTATTAATTATGTTATGTTGGATAATTATTGATTCAGGGGATTTGTTTGAGATGTATGCACCGATATTATGTAATTATTAATTATTGTTTTTTTTCTCAGTGCAGGTTAACCCTTTAACGCTCTCTGGTAGACAGTTATACCACTACGCATAACAATCAATAACATTTGTTTTGAAACTTAATACTGCTCTGAAACGTCTTGTGTCCGTTCTACAGACATTGCAGTTCCTTTGTCTAATTTTATATTTTCTACAATTATTGTAGTTATAAAACTACCCCAATAAACCTTGGTATAAATGTGTAGCTGGTATGACAGTATTACCAGCGTGCATTCCGCGTCACGACTTTGAAATGTGTACGCGCATTGGTGAAGTTTTGTGTTTGTTATTAGTTTGGGGGAGCAACTTTCAAGTTTTCAGCTGGTAAGTGTTTTAGTATAATATGTAAGGATTATAATATTGATAAGTAGTAGAAATAATTTTGTCCTGATTTTGAAAAATAAATTGATATTTGGAAACCTTTCATTTGCGTCGCAAAAATAGTCTATATTTATGTCCAATTTTTTAGTAATAACGTACGTTTTATACAATTTGTTTTTGTGTTTTGAGTATTTATAAACATATCTACTGAAGATATAATAGAATTGGTTTTGCTGCTATGTTGCGCTAGGCAAATATTTACGGTCAAACTGATCGCGGTGGCATTTTAGCTGAAATTTTTTATTGTTTACGATGGGGTAGTCATAAATTTTAAACAGAACGTTAGTGTTCCACTCGCAAGAGTTTATATTATTCAGTTCAAATTTCAAAAACTATCTTACCACCTGTTATACCAGTGAACATTCACAACATATTTTGTCCTGAATGTTCACTGGTAGAACGGTTTACCAGCATCTTTTGTCCTGAATGCTCACTGGTAGAAAGGTTTACCAGCATATTTTGGGAAAGTGAAAATGGATTTTTGAAAAAAAAAGTTGTTTTTCCGTTTCCTGGCATCTCAAAGAACGCATACGACATAAAATTTACATTTTTCCCTCGTACAGTAATTTTGCGCGTTAAAGGGTTAAGTGGAAGAGCAGCTGGAGGCAACGCCCTGCCGATGCCGCCGTGCTGAACTTCGCCTGGCACATATATTTAACTTTGTATTTATTTTTTTTATATGAAACTGATAATAAAGACATCTATTATTATTATATTGTACGCTCCATGATCGCACTGACTCTTAACTATAGTAATGAACGCACTGTGTCGCACTAATTCGATTTAATACAAATATATCCTACGCCGATAACATGATATCGTGTGTTCTAGCCTGTAAAAGGATGCTTATCTGAACGGCTTCATATGATCTAATGACAAATCGGTATTCGAGATACAGAATTTGTCACCAGCGGCAGAAAGGGATGGATACCAAAATTCAGTATTGCGATACCGGTATCTCGCATACAGTATGCACATCTGAAAGGGTCTTAAATTCACATAAACCTTTTATTTCTTTTAACGTACTTCATCTTTTGTTATCTATGTAAGCTCCAAGGGATTTTTCAGCATAGTAATATCAGAATTTTCCTGACTTAAAAACTAAATTAAATGATTTGAAACTATATTCTTGCGGAGCAGTTTATAATTTTGTATTTTTAACTGAAACGTGGTTACAACTCAATATCAATGCAAGATGTTTTACATCCAATTACAATATTTCTAGAAAAGGTAGAGATAAAAAAGATGGAGGTGGCATTTTGATTGCTGTATCAACCATTAGAAATAGAAAATTGGTCTTATGATAGTATATGTGAGGAATTATGGGTATTGGTGTTAGAAAATAATAAAAACTACATATGTGTTGCGTTTATATACCTCCATATATGCTAACCCTGAAAATATGATGCCTCATATGAATAAAGTTACTGAAATTGTATAAATCTGAATACTATTGATTTCTATCTCAGTCGGTAACTATAATTTACCGTATTTAGAATGGCATTTTTCTAAAAACGCCGGTAGCTACTGGCCTCGAAGTGTTAACAATGCTCTTTCTGAAGGGTTTATTGCAACATTTTCTGTTTGTGAACTGTTTCAGTTTAATGCTGTAAAAATATTAATAACAGAATTTTAGATTTAGTTTTGTCCACTACACTACAAATAACGGTAAGTGCTTGTGACGCACACACAGCATCACAGATCTATTGAAATATTCATGCAGTTGCCGGAATTGGTAAGATAAAAATCTTTTTCCTTTAATAAACAGACTTTCTATAATGCAGATTATACTGTTACGTTTTTACGTTTCGGGCTATTTAAAAATTATTCGACGCTTCTTGCATTAAACATTTATTTACAACGATTAATTATTATTATTTATAAACACACGAATTAACAAGGCAGAACACAAATTACTTAAACTACAAACTATTTCTAACAACGATACACTATTTATTTATATGCTCTGGATTAAACATCAATTAATTTATGTGGCTATTTATTCATGACTTAAACATTAAGGATTTATATGGTTATATATACGGGTTCATTTATATTACGCGCTTCGACTCTGATGAGAACTGGATGAGAACTCAGACGGCCGTGTATTTATATTCGCTGGGGAGAGGTTCCAGAAACGCCGCGATATTTCCTCGAAGTTCCAGACACATGCATGACGCACCGTATCGGGGCCGCTCTCGCATCACCTGGAAAATGACTCATCCGCCCGCAACTGGGTCCAAGACCGCTTCCCGAAGCTCCGGAACAATGACTCATTCGTCCGCAGCTGGCCCCAAGGTCGTCTCCTGGCGGCTGTGCGTCAGGCGTTTGCAGCTGCCTGATTTCAAGGTCGTTACAATACTAATATTAATACTAAAATAAATTCTATAGAATGGAATGAATTTTTATGTAATTTGAATACTGACAATGCTGTGCTAACTTTTTATAATTGTATTGAAAGAATAATGACTGAAACTGCCCCAACTGAAAAAATCAAGAAAAATACATTTTCATGTTGGTTTTCAGAAGTGGCGGCTGCTCCTTTGGAGTGCAGGGGTGCTAGCCTCCTAGGGAACAACAGCCTATATGGCATTAGAGAAAAGTAACTATTCTATAATGGAAAATATATTTTATCATTTATCCTACTATTATAATATAACAAGGTTCAAGTAATGAGATCCGAAGGTAGCTTAAAACATAAAACAATATCCAAGGAGTATGTCAACGTAACATGAGTTATGTGTCAACATACTCGCTCCTATCAATGCACCGAGCGGCTAGCAGCTGCTGAGAAGATCCGAAATGAGGCCCAAACTTATATGGCAATTATGGACGAAGACGCTGCCGCAGCAGAATCGAGCCATATCAGTTATGTGATGCGAAGGCTAACGACGTTGCAGCTGAGAACATCGTAAAATGTGGTCTTGTTTACAAATATAGTGCTCCGGAAATGTAATGTAATCAGAGGGTAAAGGCAGCCGTCAATATAAAATATCGTGCAATCTTTGACATTGAAAATTAATGTATTAGAGCTCTGAGTACTGTTATGGTAATTGCAGAACAATGAGAAGTAAAGTCAGGCTTTCATAAATTTGATACTTTTCACGGGTTAGGTACTCGTATATGAAATGAATGGAATATGAAAGTCATAATCACGTCACGCTTTTTAAAATCCTGATATAAAAAAATCGCAGTAACGCTTAGGGTGCGATGGATAAATCACAATGTCACCCATCACTAGTTGGAGCGTGTTTTTTTATCCTGGGTCATTTCGGTTGTTTCATGCAATTTTATAAAAGAAATAGCGAAACTAAGTATTTCAAACTTTATTTTAAAAGTCTACCATTAACTAAAGAGGTTAAAATAAAAAACTTGCATTAAATTTCAACCTGCAAAATAAAATTGAAACTTGCAATTTTACAAGACATATCTCTGTGGACATTTACAAGAAAAATACTTGTGAACGTGATGCATGCTCTGTTTTTTTCCATTATTAAACACATTATCGTGTTTTGTTTTTTAACGCTAATGTAAATCTTGTGTTGTGTTTGAATACTTTTTGCTTGTGTTTACGATGCTTCCTTTTGGATTATTAAAATTAAAAATTATTGCTATATTTGAATTAAAACATCGACAAAATGTAGGTGAGTCATTAATTATAAATTTTTGGTTAGTTATTGTTACAAATTAAGAGTCCCCTAAATACAATTATCAGGAGCCGCCACTGCTCTGACGATAAAAAATGTTTATACAATGCAAGATCTGGATTTGTTATCCAATTAGTTCATACATGTGTAATCAATAACCGCTCAATTATGGATTTGTCGTCTTTTCTTTTTCTTTTATTTCTTGCCTTTTACTTCCTTTTTCAATAAAGAAAGTATTAGATTCACCCCAAACATTCGAAATTGAGTTTTCAACAGATCTTCACGTTTTAGAGTCCCCTGAACCCAAAAAACATGTCTGTTTGTGTGTGTGCCTGTGAACAGAATATCTCAAAAACGAACAAAGGTATGGCGTTGAAACTTTATATATAAGTTTTGTGTACTATGTAGATGCGACATCAAGCTTTTGAAGAAAATCGCATAACCGGAAGTAGGAGTTTACTCTTGTAATTTTTTTTTCGATTTTTTCAAAAACGGCTCTAATGATTTTTTAAAACTTTACATTTTTACTAAATTTTTAATCTGTATTGATGTGAGGTAGGTGGTTTTCCAGTTGAATACTTCTAAAATAGGTTTCTTTTGTTTTTTTTTCAATTTTTTTTATTAACTCTTATTTTAAATAGAACACCGAGTATATTATTACATTTTTGAATTCAGCTTAAAATTCTAGAGATAATTTGTCTCTTGAACTAACGATCTATTTTGTACCGTTTTTGTAGAATTTGTAATTTTTGAAAATTTTTTACAAATGCTTAAAAATTTAAAATCAAATTTTTGGCTAATTATAAGATCACTGGAATAGGAAGTTGTGTGCTTGTATCACACCAGATTTTTAGTATAAGTACCTACACGTTTCGCCACTCCAACATTAGTGGAATAGTATGGCTCCTCACGCAAAATGATATTATCTTCGCCACTTCTAAAAATTAGCCTTTTATTTATACACAATACATTTCTGTCCTTGAGGCGGAAATGCTCCATTCATCAATTTTGTGGACCTTTTAGGTTCCGTTCTATTATTTTATCGTATTCACTAAGGTTTCGTCTGTAGTTGTTCTTCCATTAAACAGAAACCTCAGTCTGGTGACACATAAGTGGAAAAAACTCCTCGTCCAACCTGACATACAGAAACCTATGCCAAGGATCTAATTTTTCTTTGGAACTGCCATTCACCATAACAAAATAATAATAATATAATAAAACTGTTAACTGAAATAGCATGCTTGATATGGTAACTCGGGCAATATCAATTTTTTTGGAAATCTAACAAAAATGTCTCTGTATTTGGGTCTTCATTTTTCAGTAGATTAAAATAAGCGTTCGCTTTCAGTTCTTATAGTCTTTATTCAAATAATAGCTACTGCTTTTTTTCAGCACGGAGGTTTCCAACATTTCTGCTGCCTTTTTAGTGGATTTTAGTGGAACGGATAGTGGATGTGAAAATACTGTTACGTTAAGTAACAAACGACTTCCGGGATTGGACCGTGTCATGATTGAGATCGAAGAACTCAACGTTTCGCCCACTTTCGTAAGGGGCTTCATCAGGAGGAAAAAAGCAAAAGAGTACGGTAACTCAACGTGTTAACCACGCCAGAGGCGAAACTCTTTGCAAAGGGAAGGGACAGAAGAGCACGGTAACTCAACGTGTTAACCACGTCAGAGGCGAAACTCGACTGACTATCGGAAGAAGAAAAGCGAGAATTTATAGGCAAGCGCCGTAGCGATTCAGCAAATGCCGTCGCGGTTCAGCGACGGAGGGCGGGGCTTAGGAATTAGCACTTTCCACATAGAAGGAAGGGGAAAGCCTTCGTCCCGATTGAAATTATTAGGGTGTTTGCAAATCTCAATGGCTTCGCGAATCTTTCTGCTAAAGAAGAATGGGGATTTGCAGATGATGGAAGTTTCATCAAAAAGGATCTTATGACCAGTATCGCGTTGGTGTTCGGCGATGGCCGATGATGAAACGAGACCTGACTTGAGACAGCGCTGGTGCTCAGAGATGCGAGTTTTCACCGAACGACCTGTTTCACCAATGTATACAGCGTTACAAGAGCAAGGGACTCTATAAACACCTTTAGATGACATAGTGTTTAATTTATCCTTAGATGAAGGAAGAACCTGTGAGGTCTAAGGATAAATTAAACACTATGTCATCTAATGGTGTTTATAGAGTCCCTTGCTCTTGTAACGCTGTATACATTGGTGAAACAGGTCGTTCGGTGAAAACTCGCATCTCTGAGCACCAGCGCTGTCTCAAGTCAGGTCTCGTTTCATCATCGGCCATCGCCGAACACCAACGCGATACTGGTCATAAGATCCTTTTTGATGAAACTTCCATCATCTGCAAATCCCCGTTCTTCTTTAGCAGAAAGATTCGCGAAGCCATTGAGATTTGCAAACACCCTAATAATTTCAATCGGGACGAAGGCTTTCCCCTTCCTTCTATGTGGAAAGTGCTAATTCCTAAGCCCCGCCCTCCGTCGCTGAACCGCGACGGCATTTGCTGAATCGCTACGGCGCTTGCCTATAAATTCTCGCTTTTCTTCTTCCGATAGTCAGTCGAGTTTCGCCTCTGACGTGGTTAACACGTTGAGTTACCGTGCTCTTCTGTCCCTTCCCTTTGCAAAGAGTTTCGCCTCTGGCGTGGTTAACACATTGAGTTACCGTACTCTTTTGCTTTTTTCCTCCTGATGAAGCCCCTTACGAAAGTGGGCGAAACGTTGAGTTCTTCGATCTCAATCATGACACGGTCCAATCCCGGAAGTCGTTTGTTACTTAATGACAATGGCCGTGAAAGCCTCAAAAATCATCTATACTGTTACGTTTTTACTCTAGGGCTATTTAAAAATTATACGACGCTTCTTGTATTAAACATTTATTTACAATTATTAATTACGATTACCAGAATTGTGAAGGCAGAACGCAAATTACTTATAAACTACAGGCACTATTTCTAACAATGATACACTCATTAATAATTATTTATATACGGCTTGACAGTAATGATTTATATGGTTATACACTCTATTTATGTACACTGGATTAAACATCAATTATTTATGTTGCTATTTATTTTATACGCGTCTATTGATGTAGCAGCTTACGCCTTTTGAGCTGAATGAGAACTGACTGTCGATTTCTGCTGATTCGTATTTATATATCCGAATAATGTCCGTCTAGAACATTCCAGATTTCGCTCGTACATTCCGGCAAATGCATGTGTTGACCTCGGGCGTGTTTCCGAAAGCGTGAGTCATCCCTTCCATCTGGCTGCAAGGTCGCTTCTCTAGGCGTCTGGAACATGACTCAGCGGCCCGCAGCTGCCTCCAAGACCGTCTCAGCAGCGGTGACTCATAAGTCTGCAGCTGCCTGATCGCTAAGCCGTTACAATATAATTGCTACTGTTCATTTACATGCAGGAAAAACTGATAGAAATAGCCACTTTTAGACCAAGCGGATACAGGGTGAACATTTTTAAACAATTAAATTCTGTATTTTTCTGCTTTAATTTCAGAACTATTGGTTAGAGAAAAATAATATTTTGCATAGGGTTACCAATAGATCTCTTTTAAAAAGAACGTGTTCTCTTTTTAACACAATTCTTTTGTTCTTTATCTTTCTTATATTTACTCAGATTGTTTTCTTTTGCAATTTCACCTACTTTTAATTATTTTAAGTTCATATTTAAAAAAAAAGTAAAAGTTGGAAATACAATTTAGAGGAATGTGTAGAAAACATTAAAATTTTTAAACCCAATAAATATATGGTAAACAGCTCAACATAATTAAGTTCTGTCTATCTTACATTTGTTAAAGAAAAGTAATATTTTTCATATAGGTTAAGCTTTTATCCTTGACGAAAATTGGCATCTTTCTGATCCAAAAGATAAAGGGTAAACCACAAATACAGGGCGGACACTTTTGTCCTTTAATATTTTTAAAATTTCTAGTTTCAAAACTGCCACTTGCGAAGGAACTTCCTTGTAAAGCTTTTTGCAGATTTTTTTAATTATAATTTTGTTTTATATACTTATCTTTTGCTCTTATTTTAGTTTTGTTCTATTTTATTATTTTACGGTTAGTTGTTTATTTTTAAAACTTGAATGAAAAATATTGGATTTATTTTTGAATACCTACCTGTTTGTTTTGAATACATTACATCATATATACGGAGATAAATGCTGAATTCGTACAGTAAGATTAGTATTTTTGTCACCACTATCATTATTGTAGTAGGGCTGCCACCTTTTTGTAAAATCAAAAAAGAATATTTGATAAATTTGTGAGCGATTTGACAAGCAAATAGTGCCGCATGAGAAAAGTTTAAAACGATGCTCAGGAATTTAATTTTGGATAATAGCAGCAGCTAGCGTATTGTAACGATCCTTGGGCTAGGCCGTTGCCCCAGAAATATGACTCAGCGTCCCGTGCGACAGCATTGCAGAACGACCTTGGAGCCAGTTGCATGAGACGGCGTGAGTCAGCCTTCCCGAACATTCCTGAAACGACCTTGTGCGTGACACGCCAGCGTTGCCGGAAAAATCCAGCAAGCCCGCGAAGCTTCCAGAAGAAATTATTCCGCGAATATATAAGCCAGCGCAGCTGGAAGGCGAACAGTTCTCATCAAACTCAAAGGCGTAAGGCCGCCACATAAATAAACGCGTATATAAATAGCCACATAAATAATTCATGTTTAATCCAGTGTAAATAAATAGAGTGTATAACCATATAAATCATTACTGTTAAGCCGTATATAAATATAAATAGATAAACTTATCGTTGTGAGAAACAGTGCCTGTAGTTCGTTAGTTTAAGTAATTTGTGTTCTGCCTTGTTAATTCGTGTGTTTGTAAATAATAATAATTAATAGTTGTAAATAAATGTTTAATACAAGAAGCGTCGTATAATTTTTAAATAGCCCGAACGTAAAAACGTAACAGTGGCGTCAGGTGTGCTGGTTTTTGTACCGTGTTGTACCGGGGCTATATAAAAAATTATTAGACAAACATTAAAATAAATAAATTGTTTAACGAGTGCCGATAAAACGACGTCAGGTAAATAAATTGAAGTGTATAGTAGGGATGCCTTTAACGAGATCCAAGATGGAAGCCCAGTTAAGTCAACTTTTGCAACGGATACAGGACGAGGCAGAGAAGACGTAAGAGATGGAAGAAAAAATGCTAGAGAATCTTAAGAAAGAGTTGAAAGCCGGACAGGGGGTACTTAGGGAAGAGCGGAGAGCCGCGCTAGAGGATCTTAAAGATAGGATTGAGGAACGGCGGAAAGCTGTGAAAGAAGAATGGAGAGCCGACCGAAAGAGGATCTTAAAGAATCTCGAGGAATTGAAAGCCGCCTAGAAGAAGGCAGAAAAAGCACAAGAGGATCTCAAGCAACTGATGCAAGTTGGTCAGAAGAAGGCGCAAGAAAAAGCACAAGAGTCTCTTATGAAAGAGCTGAAAGCCGGGCAGGATAAGCTGAAATCCGGGCAAGAAAAACTTGTGGAAGAATTGAGAGCCGGCCGAAAGAGGATCCTAAAAGGACTAGAGGATCTTAAAAATGAGCGTGGGGAACAGCCGAAAGCCGGGCAGAAAGCACAGGAAGAGCTGAAAGCCGGGCAGAAAGAGCTGAAAGCCGCGCAAGAGAAAGTAGTTCAAAAACTTGATGGGGAAATAAATGGAAGAGTTCGGTCTTCGCCGTTGAATACTGGAGCGACGAAGTCCATCGCCAGGTCCGACGTAGTAAGGAACGAGGCTCAGCTGCTGCACAACAGGACACGCCTTCGCACTGCCATGGGGGGCGCAGTGACCAAACGTGGGGAAACTGATTTGAAGATTGGAAATCAAGCCCTCAAGCATCGGGACCTGGGACGCGGCGAGTTGCACGTGGGTGGGGAGGAGCTTTCCCGACACCCAAGACGAGAGATCGCGGTACAAGTGGTATGGGCGGAAGATGTTACTCTGCAGGGACGAACCGAGGGGGTCGTGGATGCATACCTGGATGGCGATCTCCGGGGCAACGTGGTGCGCGTGGTTGAGCCCGATTATGCTGACATTGGGGACGAGTGCATCCTGGGAATTGATGTTATAGATAAGTGTGAGTGCGCTATGGACCTGGGACGCGGCGAGTTGCACGTGGGTGGGGAGGAGCTTTCCCGACACCCAAGAGGAGAGATTGCGGTACAAGGGGTATGGGTGGAAGATGTTACTCTGCAGGGACGAACCGAGAGGGTCGTGGATGTATACCTGGATGGCAATCTCGGGGGCAACGTGGTGCGCGTGGTCGAGCCCGATGGTGGCAAGGAGCTCACTCATGGTATCCTGGTTGGGAAGACGTTGGTAAAGACTGGGCTTGGGGTCCCAGTAAGAATGATGAACGTCAGCAGCGAACTGGCAACCGTCAGGAGGAACACAATCCTGGAAAGGGGCATGAGCCAACAAGAACGGAAGAAGATCGAAGATCTGGTGGCCCGGTACCAAGACATCTTCGTGCGGAGATCATCCCAGCGGCCGTACTGACACAGTAAAACATAAATCATTTGAGTTTGGTAGAAGAGTCTTGCGAAAGGCCGACCATGCTGCTATAAGATGGCCACTGCAGTTCAAGAACCCTGAAGAAGAGGTGCCTAGGTGGATCGAGCGCCTAGAAGAGTACTCCTTTGAAATAAATCATCGGCCTGGCACAGCCTACCGCAACGCCGATGCGTTATCCATTAGGCCCTGCCCTGCGGACTGCGGCCACTGTTCGAAACTGGAGAGTCTTGCGGTACCCGTTAATCGTACCACTGTAGACGACGACTCGTGGGAGCCAGACTAGTTGCAGAGCAGCCAGGAGAACGACCCCGACTTAGGCGCGGTTATAGCCTGCAAGCAAGATGGCCGTCGACCTACCTGGCAGGAGGTCTCCCCCGCCAATGCAACGATGAAGAATTATTGGGTGCAATGGGACTCCTTGCAGCTGGACAACAACGTCCTGACCAGAATCGTGTAAGATGAGGACGGTAGGGCAACGAGATCACAATCGATGGTTCCAAGGAGTAAAGTGGCCGAGGTTCTGCGCCACCTGCATGATGGCTCCTCTGGGGAACACCTTGGAGTGAAGAAGATGTTGCAGAAGGTACAAGAAAGGTTCTACGGGGCTAACTGCGAAGATGACGTCCAAGAGTGGTGCCGGAGGTGCGAAGCCTGCGCTACAGGAAACGGACCGATTGGAAGACGTAGAGCTCCGAGGTGGTAGTACAACTTCGGTGGTCCGTTCGAGGGGATACCCATTTACATCGCCGGACCATGCCCCGAAACCGAAGCGGGAAATAAATACATCCTGGGGTGCATGGGCCACTTCACCAAGTCGCCCGAAACGTACGCCCTTCCGAATCAAGAGGCCGGTACTGTCGCTGATGTTTTGGTGATGGAGTGCTTCAGCTGTTCCAGAACATCTGTAAGCTACTGGGGATACGCAAGACCCGGACCACTGCCCTCCATCCTCAATCGGACGGCATGGTGAAAAGGATGGACCGAACCATGGGGAAGCATCTGTCCAAGGGGGTTTCCGAGCATCAGCGTGACTGGGACCAGTGAATTCACCTGTTCCCGATGGCCTACCGATCGGCAGTACAAGAGACAACCGGCATCCAGATCGAGGTCTGCTGTTACAGCCGTTGCGAAGCATGGAGCCCACGGTGGGCTGCTGCTTCTACAGGCGGTCCATGTGCAAGAAGGGCACCGCCTGCAAATACCGTCATTGAAACCCCACAAGAGCGAGAGGACAGGCACCCGACGCAACTCGTTCTGGGACAGAACGACCTAAGGCGGGGGCAGTGTAACGATCCTGGGGCTAGGCCGTCGCCGCAGAAATATGACTCAGCGTCCCGTGCGACAGCATTGCAGAACGACCTTGGAGCCAGCTGCATGAGACAGCGTGAGTCAGCCTTCCCGAACATTCCAGAAACGACCTTGTGCGTGACACGCCAGCGTTTCCGAAAAAATCCAGCAAGCCCGCGAAGCTTCCAGAAGGAATTATTCCGCGAATATATAAGCCAGCGCAGCTGGAAGGCGAACAGTTCTCATCAAACTCGAAGGCGTAAGACCGCCACATAAATAAACGCGTATATAACTGGCCACATAAATAATTAATGTTTAATCCTGTGTAAATAAATAGAGTGTATAACCATATAAATCATTGCTGTTAAGCCGTATATAAATATAAATAGATAAACGTATCGTTGTTAGAAATAGTGCCTGTAGTTCGTTAGTTTAAGTAATTTGTGTTCTGCCTTGTTAATTCGTGTGTTTGTAAATAATAATAATTAATATTTTTAAATAAATGTTTAATACAAGAAGCGTCGTATAATTTTTAAATAGCCCGAACGTAAAAACGTAAAAATATGTTTTAAAAAGGGATTCTTTTTACAAATACAAACGTAAGAGAATTAAAAGGTTCACAGACCATTCCGTTTCTCTATTCTAAACACGCTAGATCTAAATCGTACATGATGCAGATTAATTTTGATCATACAAGAACAAGACAGTAAACAGTTCGACTTTTAAGCATTACTACGTTTAAATTTTTATTAAACCTAGCCATCTCTAGCATAGATTTACCATTCTTTGCTACCTCATAGAATTATGGAAAGTTTTTTTGAAATTAAGGTAAATTTGTAATTCTGAACGCATAGTTCTGTGGAACATTCATTTCTTTCTCTCTCTATTTGATGACCACCACAGAAAAAATTCATTCAGGTGTACCTATGCTCAATAAATATGAAGGAAAACACATTGACATTATTTCTGAAGAGTTTACAAGCATCTTGCAACTTAGTATTTAAATTTATAAATTCATTTTTACTTTCACGCTCTTGGTAATTTGTAGATAACTCCACGCCAGTGAACAGTTAGCTTCAGTTCTCAAATTTAAATTGTTTATTTTTGAAATAACATATTAAAAATCTGATGGTGATGGAAATTTAGCTTTCAAATTTAATGTTCCAACAATACTATGCGAACTACCTTTCCAAAAGTTACACCACGTTCCTATATAGCGTATGGATCTTTTATATATTCGTTATTTACGACATTAGGCTATCCTCCTAAGCATTTATGGCTGAGCTAGTACATCGTGGTCGAGCCTGAAGCTAAGCATTTATGGCAGAGCTAGTACATCACGATCGGTCCCGTCAGGGCGAGATATGTGAACTAGTAAGGCCATAAACGCGAATACCGGCCGTACACATTTTTTTGTATACCGAACAAGAACAAACATTATTAAATAATTATCCCAAATTATTTGCTTTCAAAATGCTGTGATCCTTGTTATACGTTTGGCAGTGCTGAAAAGTATTGTTGGTGGCACTGTCGTTCTATGTCAAATTCGAGGATAGCAGGTTAGGTTTTGAGTCAGTTTTCGTCAAATAATAAACAAAACCTAACCTGCTAACCTCGAATTTGACATAAACAGAGGCAGCTGTGTCAAATTGACGCAAGTCAATGTTGTCGTTAAGTACTACCGGCCTAGGCCATAAAAACGTACACCTGCCAGATTCGTTGCTAAGCTGGTAGACAGTTACTGCTGCTCTAACTAACAACATATATATTAAACTCGATCTCTATTCTATTCCTTCTTTCTCCATTAAAGTGGGATCTCAATTTCAAAATAATAAAAAAATCCTTTCTGAACTCAGTCATAATAGTGTGTAACTAAACTGCAGTTGTTTTATTCGATCTACAGTGGCTATATAAAGTTACTGAAGTTCGATCCTATTATTTTAATAAAAGTTTTAGAAACAGCAAGCATATTATTACAAAAAAGCATATAAATCTCAGTTTTAGGTGAAACAGTGCCAGCATCTTAATTTATTTTGAACAGTTTTTAAATCTGGCTGGATAGATAGATAGATAGATAAAGGAATTTATTCAGATAAGTATACATATATGCAAATGTAAATACATTAAAATGATACTGACCACAAAAGATAACTTGTGTGTGGCCAGTTTCTATTCATTTTGACAAATTAATATAATAAATTTTATAAATTAAATTGAATTGAATTAATTCTCGCATTCATATTTCATTTGATTATAATTGAAATTAACTTAAAAATCTATTCTTAAAATCTAATGAATGGTCCTACTTAGGCAAGCATAGTAATCCAAGGCTTTACTCTTAATCCATTTTTTAATTTTTAATTTAAAAATATTCAAAGAAGAAATATTTCTCAAATTTATCGGAATCTCATTGAACAATTTTGTACATAAATAACTGGCATGCTTTTGTGAAACTGATTTCATTGTTTGAAGATTGATAACCAGATGCTTTTCTTTACTTCGGGTGTGATAGGAATGAGCGCACAATGTAAAAAATGTATGATGTTTAAAAGCAAAAATAGCCAATGTGTATAAATATAATTGCCTAATCGAAAAAATATTTGTTTCTGAAAAAAGTAGCTCCGTGGAGTAAGTATAATCTTTATTGAATATAATTTTTATTACTAATTTTTGAAGAATTTCTAAAGGAAACAAATAGCAGTCTGCTACACCACCCCAACCTTATTATTCCATACTGAATAACAGATTGAACCAAGGCATAGTAAACGTTTAATATTGTTTCCCTTTTTAATATAGTTTTAAGCAATTTAAATTTATATAAAGATTTCCTAATTTTAGTTGCCGTTCTTCTAAGTGTTTTTTCCATCTCATGTTTCCGTCAATGTATATTCCAAGATATTTAATATAATTCACAGATGTAATAATTTGAGTACAGTTGCAATTATTTTTATTGTTATTCATACACTTGGATGAGTGAATGCAAATATTTGTAATAGGTGGAGTAATCTGTTGTGTTAAGGAAAAATATATAAACTTGGTTTTAGACAAGTTCAGCGATAGCAAATCGGTTTTTAATTTATACATTATACGTGCCATTCCATCTTCCGCCTTGCATACTAGTTACTCATGACTCTCTGCCGCAAAGACAATAGCTGTGTCATCAGCAAATGAAATTATGTCACCGTTTACATTCAGGTTCGTAAGATCGTTTATATAAATCAAAAACAACAAAGGTCCCAATACAGTTCCTTGTGGAATTCCCATTTTAACGATTAATTTATCACTCAAAGCTTCATTTACCGTAACTTTTTGTGTTCTGTCTGATAAATAAGATTTAATCAATTCAATTGCTGTACCTCTAATTCCAAGATTTTCTAATTTGCGACAGAGGGTCATGTGACACACAGTATCAAAAGCTTTTGCAAGATCCAAAAAAACAGCTAACGTTTTTTTACTGTTGTCTAGATTATTATGTATTTTGCTAGTGATTGCATATATTGCATCATTAGTGCCAACATTGCTACGGAAACCATATTGATTACTAGATAATATTTTAAATTTGTCCAAAAAATTTATTAGCCTTTCTTTAATACATTTTTCAATTACTTTCCCTAAATTGCTGGTAAGTGATATAGGCCTATAATTATTAACAACTGTTTTATCACCAGACTTAAATATGGGAAGAATTAAACTATTTTTAAAAACTTGAGGAAAACATCCTGTTTGAAAACATAAATTAGTAATGTGCACTAATGGTTTTAATATAAATTGTGTTATCGCTTTAATGGTATTATTGCTAATACCATCAACTCCACTAGAATTGGTATTTTTCAAGCTTTTGATGTATTTATTAATTTCATTTTCAGTTATGGGCAATAAGTAAATAGTATTTGGGTTGTAACTATCCAAAAAAGAATCATTATCCGTCTTATCAATCAACTTTGCCATATTCGTACCGACACTCTGGAAAAACTCATTGAAATAGTTAGCTTTATCTGCATCATGTTCAATAATATTATTTTTATCATCAACAATAACTCCAATTTCCGAAGTTTTTTTAGAATAATTAGTTATTTCATTGATAATTTGCCATGTCTTTTTTAAATTGCCAGAGGCCTCATGTAATTTTGATTTATAATAATTATCTTTAGCAGTTTTAATTAAGCTTGTCAATTTATTTCTGTAATTTTTGTAGTATATAATTAATTGTAAATTATGCGAATCCTTTAATACCTTCTTACTAACTTTATCTCTGTGTCTAATTGAGTTTAAAATTCCATTTGTCATCCAAGGTTTAATTTTTCTGTATTTTGATTGAATACGGACAGTAGTCTGTGATTTTAAGATATAAGCTGTTAATTTTTGTATGAATACTGAAGCTGCAGTATTAGCATCAAGACAATTACAAACTTCTTCCCAATTTTCATTAGCCAACAGATGATTTAATTTTTCAAAATTAATAGACGTTTTGGTTTTTACATGATTATAATAATTATGATTACTAACAGGGGAATTATGTAAGTGTTCTTTGATCAATAATGCAGTGGGATAGTGGTCTGTAATGAACGACTCAATAACCACTGGAAATAAATTATCAAATAGTTCGTTTTCATACTTAATGAAAATGTGATCAACACATGATTTTGATGTAGCAGTAACTCTAGTAGGATTTTTTAAATAAGTTACAAACCCAAATTCACTCATTATATCTAAATAATTGTTAGAAATTGCGTCTGGTTCCAGAATATCAACATTGATATCTCCAGCAATTATTTCAACCTGATAATTACAGTTCTTAAAAATTCGCAACGTCCTTCCAAGATCCTGCAAAAACTGATGTACGTTACTAGAAGGGGATCTATAGATAGCTGTGACTGCGTATGATACATTATTTATAACACAATTTAACCGAAGAAACGTAATGCCCAAGTCAGTTTCAATTAATTGAACAGTTTGCTTAATATTTTCCTTAACATAAACAATCACTCCATCATTTTGATTAAATGAGCCATAATTGTAGTAAATGTTGTAACCTTGCAATTTGTATTTATCAACCTCGTGCTGTATATTCCAAGTTTCAGTAAGTATTATTATGTCAAATTTAATTAGTAATGATTGCAGAAATACGAAAAGTTCATCATAATTTTTGTTAATACTTCTTATATTCATATTAAAAATAGAAATTAGATTACTATGCTTACCCAAAAGTTCTGTAAATCCATCGATGTCACAAACTAAAGTTTCTTTTTTATCAAAATCTAAATCCACCTCAATTTTGGCTTATAATTAAACAGTTACTTAATAATAAACAACAAAACAGATATACTGAAAATAAATTAAGAAATTTGTATTTGAATGCCGATAAGGCGAATAGAAATAAACAAAAAACTATTTTGCGACAGCACCTGGGGACGACAATTTTCAGCCATATCACTTTTCAACACTATCGCTTTTATTTATTTTACAAAGATCCACCATATTTATCACTTTGTACACAACGTTGTCACTCTTGACGAATATCATTCCGTTATTAGTCCAGACATTTTTGGTTCCATATTTATCAATCGCAGTTTTTAAAATACTAGCTCGTACCTGTGTCAGATCTTCTCGAATCAGAATGCGAGACCCCTTCAGTTTGCTTTTATTGCGATATATCTCATTACGAATGCTTCGGTTAACAAATTTTACAATTATAGGACGTGGTTTGCCAGGTACGGGTTTTGAAATTCTATGACTTATATCTATAGAGCTCCTCATAATTGGTATATTTAATTGTTTTTGACATATCTCCATTATCTTCATATCCGTGTCTTCCTTATCTTCTTCATCGATACCGAAAATTCTCAGGCTATTTCGTCTAGAATACTGTTCTAGTTCTTCGATTTTCGTATTCGCATTATATAATTTTGTTTCCAAATCGCGAATTTTGCCATCATACATTTTTAAAGTGGCTTCAAATTGAGCAGTAACCATTGCAGTAATTCTGTCTCCTATAACTGTAAGTAGTTTTTCCGATTGTAAAATTTTTTCCACTACTTTTTGGATAAGTGCATCGTCTTCTGTCTTAGATCTGAGTGCTCGATCTTCACCTCCCATTGTGTACCAAGTTTAATTAATTATTTATAAGCAATAACACAAAATAATACGAACTCGGCCCACGGTACTGCCTGCACAACTACTCGCAGCAACGGTTCATGCGAGAAAATAATAAAATAATCATAGAGTTCAATGAAAGTGGGACAAAACTCAAGGAAAAATGGACAAATATGATCCAAAAAACTAGAAAATAGTATCAGGAAGGGTAAAACGAATAAACAAAAAATAATACAGAAGCGTGATGAAGAGACGAAAAATAAGAAAAGTAAAGAAAAAAATAAGAAAGTTTGGAAATTAGGAACATGAAATATGAGAAGTATAGCAGGAAAGGAACAAGAACTGGATGAAGAATTTAACAAGGCAAAAATGGATATACTTGGAATAACGGAGACCAAAATGAAAGGGAAGTTAGAGAAAATACTACAAAGTGGAAATATACTAATATATGCCGGAGTTGAACAAAATCAGAAAGCAAGAGAGGGAGTGGGATGCATAGTAAAAAAAAGAAATGCATAAATACCTTAAAAATTGGGTAGCTTTCACAGAAAGAATACTTAAGTTAGAAATACAATTAGAAAAAGCAACCAAAACAACGATAGTAATAGTCTACGGGCCAGGAGAAGATAAAAGAGCACAACTAAAAGATCAGTTTTGGGAGCAATTATCAGAAGCAGTAGAATAATCATAGTGGGTGACCTAAATGGTAGAATAGGGAAAACGATGAAGAAACAGGAGAGGCAATTGAACCACACGGGGAAGAAACAAGAAACAATAACGGAAGAAGATTAATTGATTTTTGTCTAATTAATAACCTAGTCGTAACAAACTCGTTCTTCGAACATAAGGACATACGCAAGTATACCAGGGAAGTAGTGAGCAGAAAGGAGAAATCAATTATTGATTATGTAATAATAAATACAAAATCCAGAAATGAAATACGAGATACAAGAGTAAGAAGAGGGGCTGAACTGCACTCTGATCACTATCTGGTCGTATCAAAAATGAAAACAGAAATGCAAACAAAAAATAATAAAAAGGAAGTGAAAACGGACATACAGAAGAAGACAAAAATAAGATCATACAAGCTGAGAGAAGAAGAAACAGCAAATAAATATACAGACAATATAGTAAAAGAAATGGGCAAAATATTCGAAAGGCAAAAAATCACAATCTAGAAGAACTATGGATACAATTTAAGGAAACCATAATAAACACAGCCAAATTAACTTGCGGAGTATCAAACAGCGACAAACCCAAAAAAAAACACACTGGTGGAACGAGGAGATAAAAGCGGAAACAAAGATAAAAATTATAAAATGGAAAAGTACCTACGGAGCAAAACCAACGAACACTATGCAGAATATAAAGAGCAGAGAACAAAAGTCAAGGAACTGGTGAAGAGAGCAAAACAAAAATCTTGGGAGCAATTTGGCGAGAAGATGGAAAAGGACAGCGTAGGTAACCAGAAATTGCTCTATAAAATTTTGAAAACGCTGAGAAATGGTAAAGAAACCAAAAGCCAATACATTACAACTAAGGAAGGTAGAACATTATCGGAAAGGGTAGACATAATGAAAGAATATTTCGAGGAACTGCTAAGCATCGAACAAACAGACAAACAGGGTAAGGAAGAAGAACAAGTAGAAAGGGCGGAGGAGGACAATAAACAAGATGAAGAATTCAGACCAGAAGAAGTAATAGAAGTCATAAAAATACTCAAGAGAGGTAAAGCTGCAGGACATGATGGCATAACCTGGGAAATGTTGAAGCTATTAGGGAATAATGGAATTGAAACATTAACAATACTGCTGAACAAAATTTCGGAGGAATGCATAATACCATCAGAGTGGGAGCTGGGAATAATATTACCTATACACAAGATGGGCAACAAGCAAGACTGCAACAATTATAGAAGGATAACGTGATTAAGTAACGTATCCAAAGTATATGAGAGACTGCTAGACAATAGACTGAAGGCAAAAACAGAAACACACATGGAGGAGTCGCAAAGTGGATTCAGAAAGGGGAGGGGAATTCAGGACCACATATTCACAAGAAAACAATTGGTAGAACAGCACTAGAATAATGATATATATGTGGCGTTTATTGACCTACAGAAGGCCTGAGAAAAACATAGCCACCTTATACAGAAACACTAGGAATTATGTTAGGACAAACAACTCAGAGTCAGAAGAATTTGTGACAAAAGAAGGAGTGAGATAAGGAGGAGTTCTGAGCCCAACACTCTTCAACATTATACTGGATGACGTAGCAAAAGCAGTTAAAGGACACATCAAGAAGGTACATGTGGGATACAGATATTTGGAGCCAATTTACATAACAGAGTGTGCGTTTGCCTACGACCTAATAACATGCGCCAAAAACGCAAAGGAATTACAAGAAAACTTAGAAATATGGAATAGATCACTCCAAGCACGCAACCTAAAGATAAACACAGAAAAGACTAAAGTAATGGTAATCGGAAAGAACAATACACAAACAAAGATCCAAATTAATGATAGAGAGATAAAATAAACAGACAGCTTCAAATATCTGGGGGTCACAATACAGAAAGATTGGAAAAATGAAGCTGCAATAAATAATAGAATAGAGAGTGCCAACAAAGTATACTTCGCCCTAGGTAATACCTTCGTCAGGAAAAAAGAAGTATATAGAAAGACAAACCTAACAGTACATAACACGATATTTAAACCAATATTAACGTTTGGGTGTGAAAGCTGGACGCTTACTAAACAACAAGAGAGTAAAATACAAGCAAGCGAAATGATGTACCTGAGAGGAATTATGAGAGTAATGAAAAGAGACAGATTAAGAAACGAAGAAATACGGAAAACATTAGAGGTAAAGCCAATAAAGAACGCCATAGAACGACAACAACTGGGATGGTTCGGACACCTAAGTAGAATGGAAAACAACAGGCAAACCAAAACAATATGGCAAACTAAAACCAACATAAAGAGACCAAGAGGACGACCAAGGAGAAGATGGAACGAGGCGATAGCGGAGATCCTGAAGAAGATAAACCGAAGCTGGCAGGAGGCTCAAGAACTAACACAAAATAAAAGAGAGTGGGCAAAGTTTGTACATAACTGATGGATGTAAATAGTGTGATTTAAGACGTATAGTGGAGTGAAGAAAATCGAGACTAACTGGTGTAAATTTAAGTTGAATAATTATTAGAGTGTACATTGATTTAGTGTAGTAAATTAGTTTTCTTTTTTTCTGGATATTGTTATTTAGAAAATAGTTACAGTAGATACGTAAAACACCCTACACCGAAGGGCAGATGGGTACAGATTATATATATGATCTAAGATTTTCATGTGTATTCATAGCTAATATTATTATAATAAAATAACTAAAAATTCATAAAACGTACGTACACTACGTACAGTCCTCATAATTGGGTGCCAAAACAATATTATCTCTAAAATCATCCATACATTATTATGTAACATGTAATGGCACGTTTTCCCGTGCCCTATACTCTACGGTACTATTAATTTTTGATTGCCCTTTGTATTGTAGTCGTAGAAGTACAAGACTTGCCCTTACCTCTATGCAGCTAAGGAAAATTTCAATATTGCTCTTGCCGGTCTGCTCGTGATCACCTATAATGAATGTAACTTTACATGAAAACCCTGCCAAAAATGAAAACCAAACAGTTTACATAAAAAGACATATACTCTGTAAAAAACATACATGCATGAAAATACAGAAAAGGAATACGTAATGTTAATAGGTGAATTTTTTATGCTTTATGAATATTATCACGGAACAGTCCACAAGCTTAATGCTGAAGATACATTCAATGTTTAAATTCCGTACTCGAATTCATTGAATACGACCCTGACTCCAGTAGCTTGATATCAGGTGATGCGATGTGTCAACAAGATGATGCAGAGCTTTGTCTTGGGGCGTTGAATCAGCAAGTACACGCACGTGGTCTTTGGGCGCGTCCTGGCTCGTTGCAGCTATTGCACAATGCGTTGCAGTAGCAGTTAATTCCTTATTACGGCTTTGGGATTTCTTGAAGCTCGAATGGCAGTCGGAATAACAGCTTATGGCTACGAACTACTGTGTCGCGGAGCAGCTTTCCCAATCTAGCACTTATAATACTTCACGTGGCGTCTCTTTGATGTCGGGCGACCCGCACAGCTTGCTTGTTGGCAAGCGGCTTCCCCCGCGACTCTAAGCCAGCGCATAATACTAATACTTTGAAAGTCTTTGGATTTCCTCTTCTGTTGTCCATTGTCAAAAGCTTTGGAGCTGCGAGGTGTGTGCTAATTATTAGGTTTCTGAAAAATATCTCTGTCCTGAATCTAATACAGTTATCTCAAACACATTATAAATTATCTGCATTGCTTAATTTTTATTTCTCACTGTGTACACGGGGCAGTCTTCTGACCCACTTCTTTGCTGTACAGGGTGGGAGAATTTCCATGTTTTTATAGGGAATCTCGATAACTGTAGAAGATAGTGAAAAATGGACCCCCTCGATCTCTTTAAGAGTTTCGAGAAAAGTTTAAAGATCAAAACCAAAATTGGCTATCGTCTGTTGTTTTCGACTTATAAACAAAAGTATGATATTTAGTATTTTCGTGTTGTGGCTATATCTCACTTATTTATTTAAATAACGAAATGTAATTGTTACGTTTTTGAGGCACTTTTTTGGTAAGAATGCAGTGGCTTAGTAAGTTTTTCAAGAAAGCTTTTGAAATTCGAGCTATAGCATAAAGTTGTATTTTTGTATTTCGCTGAATTAAATCTGGAAATTCAAGAAGCCATTAATAGAATACTATGCCATATTTTTTAATGATGCGGACAAAGTTAAGCAATCCAAAATACAATTTCTAGAGACACCTAGATTCAAAAATTTTGTTTTAAAGGATGTAACCTTCGAAGGCAGTAAACAATGTGACAGTTCGATTAATGCCATAGACTTGTTTAACGATAGTTATAAAAAGTAAAGTAAGAAAATAAAACGAAGTTATATTTTATGAATATTTCGAGACATATATGAACTTGAAGACGCTCCTTATCTTATAAACGTATCGGATACGAAAATTAAATAACAAGTGGACACTGTCAAGCTAAACCTAAGTTATGATTCTTGATTCATAAAAGTTTAAAATGATATATCCAGTTTAGTATAATTGAATATTGGATTACACAACTTTGTCCGCGGCATTAAAAAATAGAGTATAGTTAAAATGCGAGATTAAGGTGGCAACTGCACTCATGCTCGAAGGTTACAAAGCACTCCAAATTTTTATTGCAAATTAGACTTTCGTTATTGGCTGTCCAACGATCTTTCTGACAGCTGTGTGTTTTCAATGCCTTTTTGTATAACCTAGGCTGTCCTAAGCTAATTTTGCTAGCTGACATTTTATTATTTTTATTTTTTAGATTTGAACTATTAAAACTAACATGATTGAGATGTGAGGTTATCTTATTTTTGTAATGGCAACTCGTCGTATGCAAATCGGTTGCTTTTGTATTATAGCATTTGGTGTTTGGCGATGTAATACCTTAATTAATTGAAGGTGACGTGTTGGTATGGCTATTTTTGGTGGAAATTATATTGTTCTTATTAAAACAAGGGATTATTATAACAAATTATACAGAGAAATCGAAAAAAGTAAAACCACGTAATCACATAGTATAGGCTAACTAACACTGCGGACAATAACTAAACTGAGGTCAGCAGTGGCGTGCCACCTGTAAAAGGAATAACATATTATAGGAAGCTACCTAAACAATTCATAAGTAAGTACCTTAGCTCTGACTAGAACAGTTGAATCAACAAAAATAAATTTCTTAAACTAAAAAATCTGCACAACGTAAGTCCTTTTCACACGGACGGCTGTTTCGCCGGCCGGCAGCCGGGTGTTTTCAAATTGCATAGGAGTAAACTTCCAATACGATAGGCAGCCGTAACTAAATTAAACAAATTAAACCCTTAGGCTATAGTTGACATATTCACAGTATAATTTCCAAAAATTCAGGATCACAGTACATATAAATATCACAACATAGATCCATCATCAGAATCGGATGTGGCCACAATATTACTTGCTACGACTAATTATATTTGGAAAATTTAGTAGTAATAACATGAGGTACCTCAGAGAAGAATTTTAGTTAATACTTACAGTTTGTAATACATCAATAATGCAATACCCTTATTACACACATTAAAATAGATTTATGGGCAGGTAACGATTACAGCGGCAAATCCGGTGAGTGCTTGGTTTCGGAGGAAACGCAAAACGCGATTCCAGGTGCGAACTCACGGTTGAATGATGTCACAATTTTCGGAATCGTTTGGCCCCAAATTCGAACGGTCAGAAACTGGTAGCTCAGGGGGACTTCACCGTACGACTCTCGAACAATTCAGACCTGAAGGTAAGCCTCCGTGTCGGATCCTCCCCTGTGCTCAAATAGCATCCGCAGTATGGGTCAAAGCGGGTCCGTAGATCCATAAAAATACCAGAGCATGAAACGTCCTCCCGTGAAAATCAGCTGTAGTTAAAACCTCAAATCGGTCCTTCGGCATGAGGTGCTATAAGGAAGGAAGAAGTCCACGATAGCATACAAGAACCACAGAATATTTCGAAACGAACTCTTTACTTGCCCCGGACAAAATTCCAGGCAATTTTCGAAACACGTGGTAGCATGTAAATTCCTCCAACGGCGTGGGAGTCATGCTGCACTCATATCGAAATTCGAGGACTAGAAATTCCACTTTAAGAGTGTAGGCTCACATAAATACCGTCGAAGCTAACGGTAGCCCAAAATTAATCCTCCGAAATTCTAACTGCTACCCCGGAACCTTGTCGTTTCGCCAGCGAGGTTGGAAAGAACGCTTCTCGAAAACAGATACCAATTCTAAGAACCTATCTAGACGAGGGCCAACCAAAGGAGCCGTGGCGTAGCGCGCGAAATACAAACGGCGTACTCACAGACATCCGCGCCAGGAGATACATAACAATGCAAAATAAATACTACAGAATGAGAAATGAATCGTAAAATTGTATAACAGACTTTCCTGAATGCCTTTTTGCAGAAATGTGGAGCGAAAAGCCATCACCAAGCCCGTAATAGCCGTGGCTTCCTTTCATTGTGTGAAGTCAGCCAACGCATCCCACTTTGCAAGAGAAAATTTACAGGGAAGCTGTTGCCGAAAGCCCATACATTTTGTGTTTCATGAAGATTAGACATCGATCAAGGTCGTGACCGTGGTTCCAACTGAATAGATTCATCCAGATTCGGGTAATCGACGTGGCGTCCCCAAAAAATGCAGAAATTTTGAGATTTGGCAGAAACTTAAACAAATGCACATCGCGCGTCATTTTGCGTCACTGAAACAAACCAGGTTAGTCGAAAACTATGTCACATAATTTGGATTATATATTACCTGATGTGCTTTTTTTGGTGTCTGAGCTCAAATTACTTAAATTTTTATACGCGCAGATCATCTTTGTGTTTACAGTAAATTTAAGGTTAGAGCTGTCAGAGACGATTTTCAGTAATTGCCATATTGATTAATTTGTCATACACAAAAGTATTTGTAATACTAGCTACTGAACCTGCCCTCTGTGACTAGAGTTTTTCTCATGCTAGACCGGAGCTTTATTTTAATTAATTGCAAATAAATAAAATAGAAAGCGCAATAAACCATTTTATTTGTTCCTCACTTGTAAACATCAATTTATCAAGTCACTGTATTCACTTTGAAAATGTTTCTTAACTGGCTAGCCAGTAAATTTTTTACTGGCTAGCCAGTTATATTTTACAAGCGTACTCATAGATAAATGATAGCGTGCAAAGCCAGAGTTGTCTTCCTTAGTATGTGTCATATTGATTAATTTAGTTGCTTGTCAGTTTGACACTTCGGATAAATGGTAAGTTTCTAGTTATTTACAAGTGAGGAACAAATAAAATATTCAACAATACACGCCAGGTAACCATTTTTACTGGCTCAAGGATATGACAGGCTCGCCTTACGGCTCTCCAGTCATCCCAATCCTATCGCCAGTAAAACCTGTTTTACCTGGCTTGTAATGTTAAATACTATATTTAGCAAGTAATTATAACAACATTTTAATGAGTCCTGAGATTGATACAGAATTGTATATTAAATATTTAATTTCATATATTGTGGTGATTAGCCCTATTTATTATTTTTTAATTTATTAAAGCCCATATAGTTAAGGGCATCATTACAATATTGTGATGATCCGTAAAAATTAGGTTTTGGAATAAAAATTAAAGAACATATAAATTTCGGAGATTAATACAAACAACTTAGAAAAGTTTTAAAAAAGATTGTTAGTTTATTTGAAAATAAGTAATGGAAGTTTAATTTGAAACAATTTACAATTTATTTTAAAGGGTAATAGCAATTGAGTATTCTATCATGGTGTTGAAATTTAATAAGGAAATATAAGTTAATGTTATATGTGACAAATATAATTTCTATTAGAAATAAGAATATAGTATGTAGAAATTATATAATTTAATTTTAAAGAGTGCATGAAAAATGTAGAGGTTTTTTGAATATATTCTTTCGAAGTTAATAAAAAAAATGGAAATTTTACCCTAATTTGTATTTATGGTTTGGTAATAATATAATAGACAAGGCGTTAACAAATCTACAAGGTGGAAACAAAGTTAAAAAATAAACATTAAACAGTTCAAGTATACAATTATTGAAGACAATATGAAATATGGTTTAACCAGATACGACAACTGCTTGATTTGGACGGTTCTATTTGGTTGCTGACTACAGAGTAGGAGATGGGGAAAATGGAAGATTAGCTTGGGACCATCAGTAAGAATGAACTTGCCAGAAAGTTGTTGGGTTGCCATTAGCGTAGGTGCAAGGAACAGAACCATTTCTGCAAGCTGCCAGGGTTGTGACAGTTTGGAGTTTGTTTGACGGTTGACAGAGCATCGTGGTTGGTCTGTCCAGGATCTGAGCTGTGAACGTAAGGAACAGTGGTGTTTTGAGGTGACTAGCAGTGAAAGTACGAGGAAATCAGGCTGGTCTTAATTAGTCCTATAGAAGCATATTGAATAAAAGACAATTAAACGAGTGAAATAAATATAATCAAGTACTTACTTTAGTGAATTGATGCAATGATGTCATTTTTTATTACTGTTGGATTATTGTTTCAAGTCAAGCTGACAGTTAGTGTTAGTCCATAATCAAAAGTCATTATAAAAATTAAAATTTCAAAATAACAGACAACTAGATTAACGAACCACCCTTGAAGAGTCTCAATGCAATGCATTTATTAAAAAGAATAGAATTTGAAATTCAAATAAAATAAATCAATTTGAAAGAAAATAGTAGAGCTAATATTACGTAATTAATTAGGCGTCTCAGCGTATTAGCCACTACAATATATAAAAAATTACTAAAGTTTAATTTTCTGTTATGATTAAATATCAAACTTTGTATTTGAAGGGTTTTGTCATGTTTCCTAACCTTAGTGCATTGTGAAGCCATAACCTCAAATGTAAATCTCGTTGGAATATACATTGATGGTAACACGAGCTGGAGAAAACACACAATTAGGAAATCTTTATATAAATTTAAACTACTTAGAACTATATTAAAAAGGGAAACAATATTAAACGTTTACTATGCCTTAGTTCAATCGGTTATTCAGTATGGTATAATAGGTTGGGGTGGTGTAGTAAACTGCCATTTGTTTCCTTTAAAAATTCTTCAAAAATTAGTACTAAAAATAATACTCAATAAAAATTATACATACTCCACGGAGCTACTTTTTTCAGAAACAAATAGTTTTTCAATTAGACAAAAATATCTATACACACTGGCTATTTTTGCTTTTAAACAGCTTACATTTTTTATAGTGTGTGCTCATTCCTATTAAACACAAAGTAAAGAATAGCATCTGGTTATCAATTTTAAAACAATTAAATTAGTTTAACAAAAACATGCCAGTTACTTATGTACAAAACTGTTCAATATATTTCGACCGACTTGAGAAGTATTTCTTCTTTGAATATTTTTAAATTAAAAATACAAAAATGGATTAAAAATAAAGTGTTGGATTACTATGATTGCCTAAGTAAAATCATGCATTAGATTTTAAGGATAAATTTTTAATTTAATTTTAATTATAAACAAATTAAATAGAAATAGCCATTAATTCAATTTAATTTAGAAATATATAATTGATTTCTCAAAATCAAGAGAAACTGGCCACGCACAAGTTATCTTTTGTGGTCAGTATCATATTAATGTATTTACCTTTGTATATATACTTATCGTAATAAATTCCTTTATCTATCTAAAGCATCTAAAACGGATTTATGTCCTGAATCAGTGTTATGTGGTTATTAACATATAACTTGATAGAAAACTCGATTACAGGATTGTATTTGAGTACAATAATTGTACTATACTAAATGTCAAATAACAATGGGGTAGGTAACGTTCTAAAATCAAATTCAGTTTTGCACTAGGAAAATAAAAGTTTGTTTGGCTGCTCGTGTTTTGCAATAATTTTGTTCCCTATAATGCCAATAAACTGTAGGCCAGGCTTTTTTCTCCACTACTTATCAGTTTTCCTTTTTTATTTTTAGGGTACATACAAAATGTCAAACTGATAATTTTGAAAAAAATGTTTGATTTTCAGATGGGTGTAATGATTACATACTTTGTTTTGGCCAATCACGACCATGATTACGATTACTACCTATTAGTTACAAGTACTGCATGCTTGTTTGAAATTTAGCATAATAATGAAAATTTTCATCGATGAATTAATTTTGAAATACCCGATGTTAAACAACAATTTTTGAAAAAGTCATTACTAGAATAACAAAATAGTTTTTCCAAAGCATGTAGCTCACTACATAGTCATGTAACAATCTAGTATCTGTAGATTCGTACGATTGAACTAGAGTTTTTAAAAACCAAAGTTCATGCGCTTGACTCTCAACATTTCGCCGAATTAAAACTGGAAATTCAAGAAGTCATCAACAGAATACTAGTTAAAATGTTACACTCTGTGTAGCAATAATGCGAGATCAAGGTTACAACTGGTGTATTTATGTGTATCAGGATGACCTTTTATAAATTTATGAATGGCTCTATTGAAGGCTGTGTTGTGGAAGTTCTATTTTAATAGACGTTAGTTTGAGTCCAAATCTAATCGACTAATTCGCCGGTTCTTAAACGATCTGAACTCACTCACTCAGCTAGTATTGTTTGGCGTTATAGTAGATTATGTCGCACATCTCAAAGCATCAAATAAATGGTTTGAGAACCGCTGCTTTAATTAAAGTATATATCTTTATTCTCAGTTTTGGTGCTAACAATAATCTTTGATCATTACATAAAAGCAGTCATATAAAAAAATATACGATTGTGTCTTGATGCTTTTGAAAGAAAATCGCTCTTCGTACAAACTAAGAAATGGTTATGATGCTGCTAATAAAGAGTATAATAAGCGACAAAGGTATAGAAAAACATATAGACGTTACAGTACCATGAGCTTTATAAAATACTTCCTTTATACAAAATAAGTGTGACTGTTTGTTTCCTAAATTCCATGTGTTATAATAGCTGTAAAGAATGCAACTAATTGTAGGTGAAAGTAATATTTTCGTCAAAATCAAGTTGCATTTTAATTCATACTTGCCGAAATAAAATATAATCAGAATCATATTAGACAACCTGTAAATTATACCAGCTGCAGACATAAACCATATAACTTTTACTTCTTTATATTAACATAATCAAGTAATGTCTACCTCGTTATTATTGTTTTGGCGGCTAGGTCGCTCGATAAAATGCAGCAATAATTTAATAGGTGCAATTTCGTCAGCGATTTGCATATTTTGCCTACAAAATTGCTGGTGGTGCCGGACGTAACAGAAATTAAGAGTAACGTTGTAATGTTTGCAAATGCGACCTACTTTATTCTTTTTGTTCTTGAAAATTACATTTGCGTGCCTAATCAATACTCGTTTACGACTACTGGTTCATGAAATGCTCGAACGCTACCTGTTTCTGATTGTCAAATTGGTTTTCGAAATTTGTACACTTAAATTTTTAAGCTATGACAACATTGTCGAGACGGTATTGATTACAGCATTACAGCTTCATATATTCGTCAGAGCGAAAACGTGAACATTGAAGATATTTAGGTTAATTAATATGATCTCTATCTGACATTGTTTTGCCACTACACTGAGTAGTGATAGCTTTTATGAGATTGGTTGCAGCTTCAGCTAATATTTCAACCAATGTAGGTTCTTTAATCGGACTATTTCAATTAGTTAATATAGGTCACCCTATAGAAAGTACTTAACTGGCATACGCAAGTGTTTGTTTGACATAATATCCGCATAGTTTACTGACATGCGGATGGAGGCACAAAGTGATTAAAAAACGTTAATTTGCGGAGTTCAACTAAAGCATTTTTTACTTACTTTGTGTATAGCGGTATGGAATAGATATCTGTTACTTACTAAAGGTAAAGTTTGACATAAGTTCTAATATTTAAGTACTTGTACAAGATGTTTGGCTGATTCGGAGAAATAAAACTTCTGTAGGAGATTGTTAGCCAAAATGTTTAATTAAAATGGTTGTGTTGTTCCTATTTACGTTTCGCCATTGTAGGTGGCTTCTTCAGCATAGGTAGAAATTACATTTTTAAGCTAAAATATAAGGGTTATAAGTTAGATTAGGTGAACATTCATAAATTTTTCAAAGCTTACCAAGATGGCTTCCAAAACAGGTTTAATATATTAAATTATAAAAATTTTGAAAGTAAGATAACTTTAACACAATGCATGCAGGTCAAGTCTAAATAGACATATTCCAGAAATGTTTTAAAAAACAATCATTAGTGATTGAGGTTTATATATAACGATAAATCAATTAATAAAATTATAACATTTGTTTTAAAACAAGTAAAAACCAACTTGCTTTGATGAAGCAAACAGCTAGATTAAAAGGAAAATGCAAGATGTCATAGTAGTTAGTGTATGCGTACGCATATTTTGGTTGTGGTCAGGTCCGTATTTCGGAAAATAAAAAAAAAATACTTAAATTTCTAAATTTAGGGGAACAAGAATTAAAAAGAAAAATTCGAACAGTTTTACATCTTTACATAATTGTTAAGTTACTATTTGCATTTGTTATTTAAATAAATTGTGATAAATAGTGCTTAGGTTTTCAATGTCTGTTTTATAATTGATAGCATTTGGGCTTTTTTTAATTTCGATCATTTCTAAGCACTTTTTTTTCGAGTGTTAGCCTCTTTATGTAATATTTTAGGTGTTGTAAAATTGAAATTATGGAGTGTTTCTATAGCATGATCTGTGAGTGGAGTTTTGTTATTGGATGGTGAAATAATGTTTTTTTATTTATGTTGGTTTATTCGCTTTTTAACAGCTGTTTTGTTTGGCCTATGTATGTAGATTTACAATTATTACAATCAATTTGATAGACTAAATGTGATTACATGTTGATAGATGTTTAGTCTTTGAGGTTTGAGTATATTTGCTTTCCAATTGTATTGTAATTTTTATAGGCTGTATTGATGTTATATTTCTTTAATTCTCTTTCTATTTTTTCTGAAATACTGGGTATGTAAGGTATTGATATATATATATTTGTTTTGAGTTATAGAGTCTGGAATATTAAAGTTAGAACCAAATCAGTTTGGTTGTAAGTTGCGAGAGTTATTTTGTTTGTTTTTTATTTTTTGTAATCGAAATTTGATTTGTTTATGTATGAATTTTAGTGGATAATTTTTGTTAATAAGGATATTAGTTATTGATTTTAAATTTTGTTTATGAAATTGTTTGGAAGAGAGTTTAATTGCTTGGTCTACTAAATTATTTATGACACTTTTTTTGTATTTTAAATTAGTAATAGAATTAAAATCTGGATAGCTGTTTGATTTATATTTTTTCTGTACTAGTTGGTATGTATTTTTCCGTTACATTGTCTATATAATGTTAGATCTAAGAAATTAATTAAATGTGTTCTATTTTCATTTTCAATGGTGAATTTAAGTCGTGGATGTATATTATTAAAGGTTTTAAAAAAAGTTAATTTATTAATTAGAGCTGTTGCCATGATTATGTCGTCGACATATCTTTGATAAAAGAAATAGTTAGGATTCTGTTTTAATATTTTAGTCTCTATATCTTTTAAAACTAGGTTGGCAATTGTGGATGATATAGGTGAACCCATAGCACATCCAAAAGTTTGTGAACAGATTTCATTATTGAAAGAAAAATAAGTAGTTTTTAATACGAATTCGACTGCTTTAATGAAATCATCCATAGGTATATTAGTATGTTTTTCAATTTTGTGCCAATTATTCCTTATTGTTTGTATTGCTAGATCTATTGGTATATTAGTGTATAGTGACAGTACATCAAATGAGAATAAACGGTGGTCTTTATTTAATGTTGTATTGTCAATTTTGTTTTTAAATTCCCACGAGCCTTGGACACTAAATTTGTTTTTTGAAGTTATTTTAGTTAAAATTTCAGATAAATATTTTGACAAGTTGTATGTAGTAGAGTTCCTATATAGTACCAAAGTTGAGACAACGCAAATGTCAGCCGCCATTACAGTTCCAAAAATAAATGATAGCATACAAGGCCAGAGTTGTCTTTCTTAGTATGTGTCACCTATAAATTTAATTACTTGTCACTTTGACAATGTCAAGAAAAGGTTAATTTAAAGCGTTTATGAAAACTACACTGGGAGGTATCTACTACGGATCCTGTATAAGTAATATTTGAGAAAGAATTGAGACAACGTAAACGCAGTAGCTACAGCATTGGATTTCAGTTTTCGTTTGCCACCCAGACGCACCTTTTCCCACCGAGTCTGGTTCTGCTTGTGAGTGTTCAGTTTATATTTTTCAACTATTCAGCTCTTTGCTTCTCGTTTTTGGGAATCTGTGTCAATGGATATAAAGCCCCGTTCGAGTCTACTTTTGAAGCGAAAAATGCAACAACCCGTATTTCAAAAACTGTAGAAAAATAATTATTTAGGTAACTAATTTTTAAGTAAATTCCATATACATACTTACAACTCTGCAAGATATTATATTTAAAGAACTATTGTCAGGTAGAAATGGAACACATATTAATACATTTGTATCAATCAGTGTTATAGTCAAGGGTAATACCACAAGCAGTGGATATATTTTTGACAAATATTTTGTCGTTTCCATGTAAATTATTGCGTTTAAATTTCACGATACAAAATCACATCAAAAATGTCACGAGCCGAAGGCGAGTGACATTTAAATGTGATTTTGTTGAGTGAAATTTGCAATAATTTCTATGGAAATGGCAAAATATTTTAAAAAAATATATCCACTTCGAGTGGTATTTGGGATGACTATTTAACAATATTAATATATAACGATTAACTTTATTGAAAAATAATACAACAATTAATATAATTATTCATTCTCGATTAAATTCAGCGGAATACTTCCAAAACACGGCATTTTAAAATTTTTAAAACAAGCCACACAGTTTGTTGGAGTTTATAGTGTTACGTAACCTAGCGATATCACTAAGGACAGAGCATCTTTGCTAAGCGATACTTCGCAACAAGGCTATTTATTTTTTAAGTACATACATTGTTTTGTGAATATTTTGCATGGTGCCCAATATTCAGTGATATACTGCTGTTATTGGTTGAAAAAAGCAAATTTCTGCAATGTGATTGGCTTATATGTTATAGTGTTGAATAGTCAAAATTATACCCATTCGGAGTCACGTGACTTTTGTCTGTCTCTGTTCATCTTTAGTAAAATAGATGAAATGGAAGAAATTTGAAAAAAAGGCATGTCGATTCATAAAATTAATTTTAAAAATTTGACGTTTCTAATCTGTCAGATTATATTTTTCGTGTAAGTTATTGAGATAAGGGTAATAAAACCTAAAATTGTTGAGCCGAAAACTGGAAATTAAAAGAAACCATCGGACATGCGGTTATAACGAGCAGTCACAACAATTAATTTGAATATTATGCGTTTTTTTTTATGAAGAGTACAATATTAATAATAGTAAATCAACAGTTTCGCCCTCCAACGCTGTTCGCCGTGCTTCTCTTGCGTTAAATATCTCGGAAAGCACAATTTACCGAAAATATGAGCCAGAAAGTGAAGAATGCAAAAACGGAAGTCGACGAAGCAGTCAAGACACTGTATATAAAATGTATGTAGCTAAAGAATTTGTAACCATAAAAAATCTAAAAAATGCTTGGTTGAAGAATCTGGAGATTTTTCACATTCAGTTTCTTCCCTAAATAGATTGTGCAAGAAAATAGGCTTCAAATGGCAATGTTCTATAACAGAATATGCATGCACAGAAATTGACTTAAAATTTGCTATACGCAGCAGGTTTTCAATGTAGCAGCTGACATATCTTTATTATATTTACATTTTACGACATGTTATGTTTTCTTTAACCTGTAAATTCAGTTTGATTTCATATAAGAGAATAAACCCGTAGCAACCTTGTTTTAGAAATTGGCATATGTCAGGATAACCTACAAAACGGAATGTCATTTATTTCCCTAAAATTGCATTTTTAAGAATCGACATACGTAAAATTACTAGATTATCACGTGACTCCGAATGGGTATAAATTTGACTATAGACCTAAAGTCAAATAAAAATTTGTCAAATGTGACATTCTCAGAACTGGTTTCTACAGTAACTATAGAACTTAAATCTGGCGCAATTTCAGATGAAACTGGGCATGCTCAGTGGATCACAACCAATCAGCATCTATTCCCGACTTGTCTCAACTCTTATAATATTTAGGAACTTTGTATGTAGGACTCATGTGTGAACTTATGAAGCAACAATTGGTCGTAATGGTATGCCTTCTTTGTGTAATTTTGAGAGTCCATCTACAGCCTATAAAAATTACAATACAATTGGAAAGCAAAACTACTCAAACCTCAAAGACAAAACATCTATCAACATGCAATCAGATTTAGTCTATCAAATTGATTGTAATAATTGGAAATATACATACATAGGCCAAACGAAACAACTGTTAAAAAACTGATCCAATAACAAAACTGCACTCACAGATCATGCTATAGAAACACTACATAATTTCAATTTTACAACACCTAAAATATTGCATAAAGAGGCTAACACTCGAAAAAGAAAGTGCTTAGCAATGATCGAAATTAAAAAAAGTCTAAATGCTATCAATTATAAAACAGGCATTGAAAATTTAAGCACTTAACACAATACGACACTGGCCTCACACTCGAGGGCGTGACGAAGGTTAAAAATGGCTTTTTACGACCATTTACCAAGCTAGCTCATGGTAGGGATGTCCACGAAAGACGGCTATTGGCGCTCCTGGAGAAGATCATGATTGGTTTTTAAGTGTGCGTTTATTTACAATTACTATGTACAATGTTATATAATTACTCCCAAAAAAATATATATAAAAACAATAAAATAAAATAAACTATGCCGTGTGCGTGCCCGGTGGAGGGCATCTCCGAGGGCGAGAAGCGGGTGGTGGCGGTCGACCTGGCAGCAGGAACACTTCGGCCAGGACTTCTTAGACCTGGGGCTCGCGTCCTAGCGAGGCCCTTTGGGGGCGGGGCGGTGTCCACGTTCCGGACGACCTGGAGGCAGGATGACGCACCTCGGCGGCAGGCCAAGGGGGCGGCGGCGAAGGCTTGAGGCGTCATTGCCGTGGCAGGTGCATCCTCGACGGAGCTGTGCGAAGCCGGGGCGACGGTGCTTGAAAGCGCGAGCTCAGGCGAAGTCCTCTTCGTGGCGCGGAGTTTCTGGTGTTTCAGGAGCGACCTGGGGATGGCGTCGAGCCGGATGATGCGCGATGGGCCGGAGCGCTCTCTGGTTCGCAAGCAGCTAGCGTCTCTCTGAAGCTTGGGGCGCCTTGGGGCCGAGCAGAACGCGTCTGACGACAGCACACTCCAGGTGCGGGCTGCTGCAGCGAACCTCGAGCTTGGCGACGGCGGGCAGCGAATTCGGGCGTCGGCTGTCCATCCTCCTATTCCTCGATGATCGATGGCTAGGCCCCGCTGGAAGGCGTGGGCTCTAGGTTGGCATTGTGGCTGCTGCGGCGGCGGCGATGATTGGTTTCCTCTATGGAAGCGGTGTCGGGCGGCCTTCTGCTATGGATGCAGCTGCGGCGGCGGCGAATGGCTTCCTCCATGGAGGTGGTGTGGAGATGCTTTCTGCTATGCGTGCAGCTGCGGCGGGGCTGAACGGCGTCAGCTGGTGGCGCAAGCGAGCGGCGTCGCTTGGCGGCGATTGCCCTCTGTGGAGGTTGGGGGGTACGCGTAGACGGCGGTGGCGTCTTTGGCGTGATGCGAGCTCTCTGACATAGGAGCGGCAGCGCACGTGGAGGCGGCCTGTGTGGCGGCATCTTCCTCGCAGTGAGCTGGACGTAGGTGTAGGCGGCGGCGGCGCCTGAGGAAGGGTGCGTGCTTCTGGACATGGGAGCGGCAGCGTACGTGGAGGCGGCCTGTGTGGCGTCTTCCTCCTCGCAGTGAGCTGGACGTAGGGGCAGACGGCGGCGGCGTCTGTCTTCACTCGCATGTGTTGGTTTCTGCGAACTAGATTCGAGTAGCTGTGTTTGCTTCTGAGAACTTACGTGGGCGTGTCGCGGTGCTGCGGAGCGATGCAGCGGAGGCGGCGAGGTTCTCCATGGGGCCTGGGCTATGCATAGCGGGCGGCAGGACCTGGGGCATAGCGCAGCGTAGGCCTGGACTTGAGACGGGCGGCGACGTCGGTGGCTACTAGGGCTCGATTCGACCTGGGGCTAGGCGTTCCTCCGGGTGGACGGCGATGATGGCAGTCTTCTGCGGCTGCACTCGGACACCCTTTGGTGGCTGTGATCAGAGATCGAACAGTTGCCTGGAGTCACAGAGTTGACTTTTGCGATCAATGATCTAACAAAAGGTTTTTGGTTGTTCTTTCCAGTGACCGAAGGGTCTAAGCTGGAGAAAAGTCCGGTTCGAGAAGTTTCCCTCTATCGAATCCGGAGTAGGCGGCAGCATCCTTAGCTGCAGGTGGACTCCTCCAGGGCTACTGGAGGTTCTAGCCCTGGAGAGTAGGAGAAGTTGGCCCGAGAAGAAACTTCGATCGGATGATTATTCTGGCGGCTGCGGCTGCGGCTCTTTTTAAAGGGAGTTTTCCTCCCACCGCTTTCTCTCGGATGTCCGTTTGTTTGGGGTGGGATGAACTGCTTCGCTTCCGGGGCTGTTTGTTACAATTTTCTTTATTTAGCGTTTTGCGCTTTTATTGTTGTCCGGATTTTTCTTTCATGTAGCTCACTGGATTCCTGATGCCAAGGCAATTTTTTTGATACCCAACTCGACTACCTTACTTTTATTTCGCCGGTGCTTTTAATCCGGTCGCGATATATGCGTTTAATTAATTTTCGTGTTTTGTTGATGCGCTTTATCCGGGCTGCAGATGAGCTCTGGGCTCGCGTTTGAGATGCATCTTAATCCGATTACCTGGCTTTAACGACCACTCGGGTGAACTCCTTTGTTACGCTGGCTTTGTAGGAAGTTTCCGACACGCGGCCGGCTTCGCGGAAGGTCTTCGCATAATTTGTTTAATAATTTGTCGTTCCTATCGGACTCCTTCTAAATAATCTTGGTCGACGAGGGCCTGGTTTCCTGATTTTGATTTCTTTACATACCACGCATGCCTATAGTCTTATTAAACTTACTTGTAATTTAATTTGTTCGCGCTATTTGCTATTTCTTTTTATTGTTGCGTGGCATGTCTGCATTGACCTCCTTATGGATAATTCTTTCCGGCGCTGGCCCAGTTCTCTGAGTTGACACCTTCGTTCTTATTTACCTTACTTAACCCCGTGAAAGGGAAAGTTTTAAGCCGTCTTTGTTAGACGGGGCGGTCGCTGACATGCTAATATCTCGGGTTGTTGGCCTGCTTTTATTTTAGGGCCGTTTGCCCTAATAATCCTATTTTTAAAACTTAGGCGTTTGGCTTTTGTTTAGCCAAAAGAATAACATGGCTGTAATTACTTGTTTTTCTGCTGCTTGAGAAATTGCATGCGAGGTTTGAGGGCGTTAACTCACATGTGATTTTTAATTGAGCCGCTATTTTGACGAATAGGCGACAAGCGGCGATTATGCACGTGTGAGTCATATCACACTATTTATCATAATTTACTTAAATAACAAATTCAAATACTAACTTAACAATTAAATAAGGATGTAGAACTGGTCGAATTTTTCTTTTTAATTCTTGTCCCCTAAATTTATAAATTTAAGGATTTTTTTTTAATTTCCGAAATATACGGACCTTGCCACAAGCAAAACATGCGTACGCATACACTACTATGACATCTTGCATTTTCCTTTTAATCTAGCTGCTTGCTTCATCAAAGCAAGTTGCTCTGTACTTGTTTTAAAACAAATGCTATAATTTTATTAATTGATTTATCGTTATATATAAACCTTAATCACTAATGATTGTTTCTTAAAACATTTCTGGAATACCTATGTCTATTTAGACTTTACCTACATGCATTGTGTTAAAGTTATCTCACATGCAAATTTTTATAATTTAATATATTACACTTTTTTTGGAAGCCATCTTGGTAAGCTTTGAAAAATTTATGAATGTTCACCTAATCTAACTTTTAACCCTTATATATTAGTTTAAAAATGTAATTTCTACCTATGCTGAAGAAGCCACCTAAAATGGCGAAACGTAAATAACTTGTTAACAATTAATATGTGACGTTTGAACCAAAAAGAACAACAACACAACCATTTTAATTAAACATTTTGGCTAACAATCTCCTACAGCTACAGAAACGAATATTTAAGTATACTCGTGGTACGTATAGAGAGCCACTTTTTATATTTTTAGTTGGTTTAGTTGTTTGTTGTCCACTAGCTATACAGTGTTTTCCGATTGCTTTTCACCATGTATCAATTGTTTCACTATTTGTCAAATGTAATTCCCATTTGTCAAAATTGACAAGTGTCATGGTAAATAGCAATCGGAAAACACTGTAATGGAAATACCGCAGGTTGTTTTGTAGGCAATGATTTTCTGCGACTATAAAAGAAGTTTGACATATGAACAAAGTCGCCAAAATTTAGTGGCGGGTTTAGCGAGAATATTTCTTCGTTATCCACACTTATAAAAAACATGAACGATCTGTGTTACGAAGATGAGCCGAAACCTCGACGATTTCCACTGTGCACAAGAAAATCAGAATATAACCCATGGAAATATTCAACAAGGACTAGATATTGGATCATCGGCAGTACATAACATTCTACACCAACAGCTGAGTATGAAGAAAGTGAATTCCAAATTTGCCAACGAAAGAACAAAACCAAACAAGGCTAGACTGAAGAAGATTTACGGTAGGAGGGTTTGATACACGGTTTTTAAAACGTATGCGTAATATTGTACAATGCTAAAGCTAATAACTTACATAATCATAAAAATTTAAAAATACAATTTTTAAATGGTTCAAAACCAGTATCTACAAAATTTTCTGTTGACTATACAAAATTAAAGTAGATATTAAGGACGTAATAAAAAAATAAGCCTTAGACGAAACAAAAGTTACACTTTCAGCTTAATATTGAAACAAATTGAATAGCTGTTTTCTAGATTTCAAAATCGTTAGATACGTTTTTTGGAAAACCCAAAATATTGCTTTTGACCACGACGATTTTATATAAATTTACAATTTTTATCATAGGGAGTAAGGGATCCGCGACGAAAACACGCTGAGATACTGAACATTCAAACTAAAGAAAAGCACCGGCTAATATTAAACATGAATTATTATTATTTATTACTAACGATAACAGTACAAACACATAGGTGATTTTGAGCAGGCTTTGCATGTGAACTTTCTTAACAGTAGGTACTATACGGTGCAATTGTCCCACAGTTCAAGTAAAATATGACAGTTCAGTCCAAGCGCGTGCTGGGACTCTACAGAGTTCCCGGACATTGAAATTTTGGGAAAAGCCCCTAAAAAATACCCGTGGCAAAATTTTAATTTTTTCAAGGTTGTAGGATATAAAACGGTAGAACTTTAAAGCCAGAATTTTTATTTGATTTTATTTTATTTTATTTAGTACTCAGCCAACAGCCGTTAGGCCAATTATAGGCGTCGCTGTACATTTTATGGGGACTTCCAACCCCACTAACAACTGTCACGATGTTATTATGACATCCCGGACGCATATACGTAATCTGCAGACGCATAAGGTATAACCCATCACATCGTTTTTTCCGAAGTCGTACGGCCAATCAGAACAGAAGTAAACTGCAGACGTGTTGAATTATAATGCGTCTGCACTTTACGCAAGCACCCTGACCACTATTATTTCGTATTTATTGTATCTTGAGTTGATAAGTACAGACTATTATTATTAGTAATGTATTTTCTCTTGAAATGTTAGGTTTATTCCAATTAAACGAGAGATATTTGGTCAGATGTAATTAGATTCTATTAATTTGTTTTGATATAAGAATTTTCTCACGTTACTGCACGTGTGTAATATGACTGCCTTTCGGCCAAATTTCAAGTTACCAGGGATGATTATGCTTCGCCCTCTTTAATAAAACTTCAAATTCGTGAAAGAAGTATGAGTTTAATAATTAGTTGTACAATATACTATTGTACAACTGTCGTTAAAAATCAGCAACATCATTTTTACTGACTAAATGTAACTTTTATTAATTTGATTATAATATAGAAAGCAGTTGTAGACATTTTTCAAAATAATCATGTTAGTTTTGACATTTGATTAGAATACAGAAAGCCTTACTAGATTTTTTCAAAATATCGAGCTGTCAAACAACTGAAACTTATTGATTTTCCTTAGTTACCTGACAAATATTGGTTTACTAAGTATTTTTAACGTGTTAAAAGTGTGTACTTTTAAGGTGCTCTCTCATAATATTAATTTTGACATATATAAGTGTAGTTACCTGGAATAAAAATGTAATTTTTAATGACAGTTGTACAAAAAGTGATTGTTTTTACGAGAGTAATAGTTTAATGAAAAAAATTACTGCGGTATAAAATAGAGCTTTATTAGATAGTTTAGCGCTTATAAAGTAGCTCTTTATTTCACTCTACAGATGAAAGTGCACGTTGCTATAGAAATTAATAAATAACCAATTGTTTGCTCGCAAGAATGGTGGCTATTTTGTTTATTACGGCTACATTAAGTAAGCCAAAAACGGCTAGATTCTAAATTCATTTGTAGTTTTTGCAATACATAATGTAAATTTATTTTTTAATATTCGTATAAAAAATAACACTTACTTTTTGCGATAACATTTTTCGCTCGTAAAATTATCATGTCGCTGCTCGTGAACAAATCTTCATCCCCCGAAAAAAACCATACTTGTATCTTTTGACGAAAAATACAGATATTATTTACGTATATTAATGTTTGAATATGGTTATTATAACACCGCTGTAATCGAGTCTATCAAAACACTGTTTCTGTATTGTTGTTTTCATATGAAAAACATTGTTTCAGACAACTGACAGATTGTCATATTTATGAAATGTCAAAATTAAAAGTTTTTGATTATTTTTGTTGAAAGTGAATAAAATTAGTGTATTATCGTCTTTGAATAAAATTCATTGCAGCTCTATTTGAGCACCCCTCGTTGCGCACTCATGCCCCAAACCCACTCGTGCTACAATAGGCCCTCTTATTAAACTAGTATAATAATATGCTACTTCAACGACAGTGCAGAAAGTACTCACTTTTTGCAGTCTCAGGTAAGAATCATACTTACTATGATTGGTTAAAACGGACAACTTTTTAACGAATGTCAAATTAAAAGATTAAATTTGTTGTAGAATGCGAAACCGTCGCAGGAAAAATAGTATGTAACACACGTGTAGGATGGCCATCGGAAAATGTATGTGAATACACGTAGTCATTCAAAAACAACTACAAATGAGTTAAAAAAGTTGTTTTCATATGTGTTGCTCACGTTATTTTTTGCATAGTGATCCCTTGTAACTCGAAATTTGGTCCAAAAAGACTTCAACATTTATAACTGTAAAATAGACAATTCGCAATTTCAATAAAATAGTTAAAAACGTGTTACCTTTTTTACGATTTTTTTGTTAAAAAAGTGATACCTTCTTTATGATTTTTCGTTAAAAAAACACGAGATACAAATAAAATGTTTGCGAAAATTGAATTAATATTAAGCAAAATTGAAATAAAAATGATAGAACTGTCAACATGAATTTATTTGATAGATTCTGAATAATAATTATAAAATTTATGTAATTTTAACATTGGAATTCAATGTAATTACATATAGTAATTAATTTATTTTAGTATAATTATATTGTTAAAACTAACTGTTTAAGTTGAAATAATAAATTGGTAAATATCCTGATCCATTTTATTCACTAAATTAATTCAAACGTCGCTGGACGCGTTTTAGAACGTAAAAATAGTTTGCGTCCTGTTGTGTATACGAAAATGAATCACTTCATCCACTAAAAATAAAATGAAAATATCACCTTTTACAATAATTCGAAATTGAGTTTTCAACAGATCTTCACGTTTTAGAGTCCCCTGAACCCAAAAAAACATGTTTTTGTTCATATGTCTGTCTGTCTGTGTATGTGAGTCTGTGTGTGAACAGAATATCTGAAAAAGAATAGAGGTATGACGTTGAAACTTCATATATAAGTTTTGTGTACTATCTAGATGCGACAGAAAGTTTTTGAATAAAATCGCATAACCGGAAGTATGGTGTTTTTACTCTTGTGATTTTTCAATTTTCTTTCGATTTAAAAAAACGGTTCTAACGATTTTGTCAAGCATTTTTTAGGTGATTTTCCAGTTGAATACCTCTAAAATAGGTTTCTTTTGTTTCTTTTTCTTTTTTTATTAATTCAAATTTTAAATAGAACACCCGCTATATTATTACATTTGTAATTTTTGAAAATTTTTGACAAATGCTTAAAAATTAAAATCAAATTTATGGTTAATTATAAAATCACTGTAAAAGGAAGTTGTGTGCGTGTATCAGACCAGATTTTTTTAACTTTTTTCGAAAAATTATATTTTGTAAGCGCTAAATTTGGTTAGATACAGTTTGTATATCTACCGGTTTTTTCGGTCGGTTGGTCGAAAGATAAACATGCGAAGCTAACCTCAACTTCATCTTTGATAGTTAGATTTAATCAAACAGTTGTGTCGTTTACAAATTGTACTCCTAGCCTTCTGGGAGCATACTTTCTATATTTCAATAATTTATAGTAATTTTAGACGACATTTAATACGATATAGCAAGTCAAAGCGAAACCACTAAGTAAACTGCAGACGTCTAATACCTTTCTGAGTCTGCACTTTACTTAAACTTTCATTGGCGCCATATTAATCAATTACAGATTGTAGCCGAACAGTTGTCATAATACCTTATGCGTCTGCAGATTACGTATATGCATCCCGGACCACCTATCTCCATGGCAGCCGTACCACGAGGCGCCGGGAGAAGCAGCCGTGGAATTCCCAATTCTGACCAGAAAGAGCGTTGCTTAACTCTGCTGATCGAACGTGGACGCTTGTTCAAGCAACACCACCCGGGACCTTAATATAAACATATAGTATAAACAGTAATTGGTGTCGTAGAATTAGGTAGGGTTACAAAACTCAAAACTTAGTAAATAAAATGTATTCAAAAATAATAGTTACTGAATGTATCAGTGTCGACTGTAACTTGAACAAGCGTCCACGTACGGCTGAGTACAAAATAAAATAAAATAAAATAAAATAAAATAAAATAAATAAAATAAATAAATTAGTCACGAAAGAAAAACTTTAACCACGACGCCCATGTGGGTCGTTCAATACAACTTTTTATCCATTACGTCTATTAAATCTCTTTAACTTATTTTTCTTCTGAATTTTTTTACACTAACATTAAAAATTACAAGAAAGCCTTTAATTAGTTGTTATGTATCCCTAATAATTATTTCTCCCCGACTTTTCTATTTTTCCCTCACTAGTGACTGACTAATGATGAACTTGTTTTATTTGAAATAACTAATATTTTTAATTTGAGAAGGTGTTGGATAATAGCTATTTATATAGCAAGTACATAATTTGAGGAGTCTATTTTATGGCCGAGATAGTTTTGTAAGCTAGGTCAATAATAGTTATTAATGTATTAAGGGCGTAATAGATCAATTATAGTCGAGGAAATGTTTAAAGGGCGACGCAAAGCGGAGGGCTTTAAATTTCTCGATGGTTATAAATAATGTTATTATGTACGTGACACATACAACATTTTATTTTATTTTGGCTACAGACTACTGGGTCATCGTTGTGGTGGAGCTGTCAATATTTGGTATGCTATGGTTTCTATGCAGATTGTTGGTGTTGCTAGACTATATTGTTAATCTTTATTATACTGCCTAGCAACTTTATAGACCCTCAGGCCATAACAGTCACATTACGCCCTCTATTAAGAGCCAGCATAGTTATGTATGTACCGAGGGCATTATGAAGATGTGTATGCATTTTCGAGGGCGACAAGTTTGCAAGTCTGAGGGCTCTGGCCCGAAGGTTTATGTCGCCTGAGGGTTATAAACATAAAGTAAGGCCCATGGTGCATACGCTGTTTTATTTTCCACTTTGAATACGCAAATAACTTGAAAAGCTTGTCCGCCCGAGAGGGCATAATGAGCGGGCGTTTATCATTACGCACTCTCTTTACGCCTTAGGGCGTTATAGACTACTTTATATACCTCTTATCACAGATATAAACAAAAAATCAGTGGAAAATAAAACAGGATTATGGTTTTAAAATAAAATTATGTATAAAAAGGTCTATATTCAACTGCTAAAACTGAAAAAAATCGAGTTTATACGTTTGACGTCTATTCTGTAACAGAAAGAAATTTGACATTAGAGTGGCTTGGTGGATCATGACAAGCAGCGCAGAGTTATCAAATGTTCTTACAGCTGCGTAAACGAGTAATTAATAATTTTAGTTTAGAAAATAAATTTGCACAAGATATTTGCTTAAGTTGGATAAGAAACTTGTATAGGTTAGACTCAGATGCCGAATTCGCTCAATTGCCTAAATAGAATACTCAGTACGAGAATTGGATAAAACCTAAATTCGCTCAATTGCCGAATTAATTGCCAAATTCTTGTTCAGTTGCAGTATTGGCCAAAATAATTTCGGTAATTGGGCCAATTTGGCATCTGAGTATCATACACATCGAATACAGTAGAACATAAATTATACTTACATGTAACCACAAATCCATACGATACACAACTAATGCACTTCACATTGCGAAAACAGTGTCTACAATGATAGCTATAAGAGGGGACTACATTTGTCAAGGGAATTTCATCTTCAAAGTCAGTGTCAAGACTTTCTTCATTGTCTTGCCCTTGTTCATCTTGATCATGTTTTTAGCTTTATCTGTCTCATAAATGTTTTCAAAATTTCTTTTTGGAAACTGAGGTTACAGTTTGGCAAACGTCATTAACTTTTCCTTAATTTTTTTTTTGCTTTTTAGAGGACTGGAATAACTTCACAATTTCTATTGAAGGAGTTCATTGGCATACTTTGATTAATTTCAGAAAATCTAGGACCATTCAAGTATTCTAAATCACCATAAAATAAGCAATGATCCACAAATCTGGTGTCTATACTGACTATAATTTGGTTCCTCACAACATTATTAACGTCGTCAAAAGAATGTGATCTCCATTTTGATAATTTATATTTTTTTAAAGAACAGACTATTGTAAGAATAGTCCTAGGGCCCAGCAACTCAGGGTCTACCGGGAAATGCCCGGTAGCCCGGCGGGCCAGCACGCGCCTGGTTCAGTCCTCAAACAATAGTAAACCTCGCCTGCCTAGACCTTGTCGATAACAAATAAACAAATAAAATTCAGAGTTTTTTGTGAAAATTTGTGCCTCTTAAATGTGTTGCCTACTTAGGTGTTACGCAATAAAATGGGCAGGCTGTATAAAAACACGTAGATCTGTGTATGTATTCTGAATGCACTAATATTAGTTGCAGTCACTTACGCCATATAACGTAAGATTAGCGGACTAATTACAGTTTTCTATAATTAATGAGAGTTTTCAATTCATAAAGTCTCAGTTAAAGAATTAAAAGTTAATGGAAAATGAATAATTTAATTACAAATTTGGTTGTATTAGAACTGAAGCGCAAATAAAAAACTTAAATGCAAGAGATCATACTCCCCGAGTCTTGATTAAATTGATAATTGGAAAACAGTTATAGTTCAAATACACAAACTGTAACTCATTTTCATTTCATATGGGCACATGGAGCTCACGGGTTAAGTCTAGTAAATGATAGTGAGGGTTGTTTCTTACTCACAGTGTTCGCATTAATTACAGAGTGACTCATGTGACTGCTGCCTGCTATTCTTGTTACAATTGAATATGTAATACGGAATTCAAAAATCGGTTTAGAAAAAGTTAAAATTCAATCGAAAAATTATGGTCTAATTCTTTCTATAATAATACAACACTTGGGCTTCGCGTCGAATAGTTTTTGCCAATGGGCACAATTCGGTAAACTTAGGAATTTCTCTTGGAAGCGCGTGATGCGAGTTACTAGGTATTCGAGTTTGGAAAAATCTACCTTGGCGGCCGCGCTGTAAGATAGGGAAAACCTGAAAATTCCGCAACCGCAGATGGCCGATTCTTCGCTTTTCGGTGCAACCTCCCAAGGCGATGAATCCACAAAAACGAGAAACAGGAAAAAAAAAGACCTAAAACAAATTTGACCGAGCGTTATTCTCCATATAACTAATCACGCAATCTACTTCAGATTTTGGGCGGCCACTGGATATTCTGCTGCAAAAAGGAAACTACCATATCTTTACATACTAGGTGGTTGTTCCAGTGGCGACGGTTTCGACAAGAAAAATCTGCACGGAGTACGATGCTCAGTCCTGTACGTACATTTCAAGTAGTTTCAGAAACACAAATAAAAAAATTGCTGATTTTCGAAAAAGTTAACATGTCGACCGAACTAAATTTTCTGCACTTCTAAACTGTCTACTCTGAAATTTTGGAGGCAAAAGTACAATTGGGGAACAAAGAGTGGGAACATCCCAGTGTTCCTTTTTAATTGAAATTTAAACATTATAATTATGCCTTTCATGCCATACTTACTTAAAAACTATCACATTGACTGTTGCAATAAATCCGCGAAGTGACGACTAATTATTCGTTGACATGAAAAAGACGTTTTTACAGAATATAAAAATTAGTGTTTCTATTTTTTGTCGGCAATTGTACATACATTTTAAGTTTAAAGCTTGTTAGACCAATTAGGCGACCCAAAAAGCACGCCGGTATTTGAGATTGGTAAATCTGAGACAAACAGGATGTAAATTTGACGTTGCCGATTTTGGATGGTAATCAACAAAATCTATCAGACGGATTTCTTCTTTGTCTGAAATATTTAATACAAAAAACTGCAAAGCTTTTAGGTTGAGTCGATTGGTCTTTTTGACATAACTTTTCAGAAGTCGTGTCAATCGATATAATTCTTCACTCGATTATGCGTATTGTGATTGCAGACAACTACTCTAAAAACTGTTTTCAAATCGTGTACATTTATCAACATTTTGCAAAAAAAACCGTTTCCAAAGAACCTCGTGACTAACACTTTATATATTGTGTTCCGAAATGAGATTTTTATGTCTCCTGTTGTTAGTTCTACAATCCGAATTTTATGAAAATAACCGTAAGACAGCTCCAAGACTATTATATGGATTTTGAAAAATTGTTATTGTGGATTTTATATTACAGACACAGAATGTTTTATGGCCGAGGTTGTTGATGTTAGTAAATATCCAATAATTTTCTTTCTGGTTTTCTGGCACTCGTATGATAAACTTGTAATATTTTTTCTATAAATCTGTGTATCTTAAAACTAGCACTTGTGTCAGTATGTTTAAATTAGTGGCTTTACATTGTATCGTTCATGAATTATATAAATTTTATAATTACAGTGTTGTGGTCAAATTAATATTTGTGGAAACTCCCTAATTTTTAGAAATGGTTTGCCTTTGCGACTGCTGTTAGCAAAAGTACATAAGTTCGCACAACCAGATTTGACAAATAAACAAACAGGGCATTTGCGTTTTGTGGAGATTTCTATGAGTTACCCGCTGTATCACTACCACCAGCATCAACACAAAGCTTTAACAAATACAGGATGTAATAATTAAAGAAATTATATTTCGAATTTTTTAAGTGTGAATGAGTGTTTTACTGTAAGGCTAAATATACAGACAAAATACCGCAATGGCCCCAAATGGTTTGATATTTTTTAAAATCAAATTATGTGCAAATAACGACATTGAAAATTTCAGTTATTTGATGTCAAAATAAAAATTAAGTAAATTGCTAGGATTGGAATGTCGGTCACAGTATTTAGAGTGAAAAGCATTTCTTAGCCAAACCTGGCTGTTGCCATACTGGAAACTAATTGAGTGATCTTTATCTGTTAAATAATTAATTGACTCTTTGAAATGTACATAAACGTTTAGCTGAAGACTATAAAGTTGGTATCTACTTCAATTCACTGCAATTCCCTCATATCGAAAACCACTCTGAGTGAAATATTTCCAAAATTTCGTGTTAACCGACTAATGAACCCACTATACCAAATCTCCGCCTCGGCTGTGTGGATCTTTTGGTGAAGACCCCCTCGTATTGGGGGGTGCCGAAACGTGCTGTGCGGTGTAGGTATGTTCGTTTGTGTACACGATTCCGGTCGCCAGGAACCTTTCTGAAGTCTTGTATCTTTTTCATACGATTGATCTCACAAAAATAGAGGCAACATCAACTTTTGAGGTATGGTCGAAGGCGAAAATCCAAAGATATGGCACTTTCTGATATTTTTCATACAACCCTAAAACCTCGCTAATCCGACATATAAGTAAAAATCAAAGACTCGATATGCCGACATCAATTCAAAAAGTTCCTACGTGTGACTCACGTGCTATGGGTACGACCCACGTGCAGTGGGTGTGAACCACGTGCCATGGGTGTGACCCACTTGCCATGAGCCGAGCAATAGTTGCCAGCTCTCAAAATGTCGGTGTAAGTCCCGTTGTTGTTATTTTCTTTAATAATAATTACATGTAAATATATAAGAAATACCCGCTGATAATGATGATAATGATTACAAAAATTAAAAAAAAATTTAACTTGTTCAAAAGTCTTTTTGTCGTAACGGTTTCTTAAGAATCTCACACAACACATACAAAGTTGAATTGATTAGATTTTCCAATTTTTAGTACCTATGTAAGTTAATTTAATTAATTGATTTTTTTGTTTTTGTTAACATTTGATTGGAATGAAATAATTAATAAATTTGTTAAGCATTAAAATAAAATTTTGATTTTTATTTTTTACATGATGAAGAACGAACAGCATTTTTTACATCATTCGACTGATTTTTTAAATACACTCATTAATAACACATTCAATTTGATAATAAACGCGAAGATAAGGTGCTGAAGTATTCTTGGAAAGCACCGAAGGGCGCGTATCAATAGTTTTTATAACAATAGACTGATTCATAACATTGAACTGTGAGGCGGAGTGAAGTGCGTATTGACAATTTTTATGATAAATATCTGGTTCCTAACATTTCATTGTACTAGCGAAACGGATTGATGGTGACTGTCGAAGTATTCTTGAAAAAACACCGAAGGGCGCTTTTCTGGGGTGGGAGTACCGTATATTTAAATTGTTATAAATAAGGCAACTGCAGTTCTTTAATCTATAAGCTTTTTGGGATATGTGTATAAATGACCTGATGTAGACTATCAAATAAAGTCTGCACATACAATTTAATTAAAATCTAAGGAAAATAATTTAAAAATGGCCGCTGTAATAAAACCTTTTAAATCGTTGTCATAAAGCTTTTTAATGCTTAGTCAGCACCATGAAAAGCTTATTTCAACTTTTTTTGTATACTGATCTGGTAGCAGCCATCTACCAGCTCAGCAAAGAGTCATCTAGGTTCGTTTTTATGGCCTAGGTCGGTAGTACTTAGCAACGCCTGTGTTGCGTGTTATACGTTTGGTCGTACTGAAGTATTGATGTTCACGTGTCTCGCCCTGCCGGGCTCAACTGTGATGTACTAGCTCGGCCATCAATGCTTAGCTACCGGCCTAATAGCTATTTTTGTATACTGGTAGCAACTATCTACCAGCTTAGCAACGAGTCCTGTAGGTACGTTTTAATGGCCTAGGTCTGTAGCACTTAGCAACGCCTGCACGTTTGGCATTACTGAAGTATATTATTGGTGACACTGTCAGTCTATATGCAATTCGATGTTAGCAGGTTAGGTTTTTCGCCAGTAAGACAATAGCCTATCCTCGATTTTGACATAGACAGCGTCACCAACAATACACTTGAGTAACTGCCAAACGTATAACAAGAATCACAGCATTTGTAAAGTAAATAGTATGGGATAATTATTTACTAAAATCAAAATAGTTCTTGTTCTTGTTCAGTATACAAAAAAAACTATATAGTACACACGGCCGGTATTCGCGTTTATGGCATCGCTAGTTCACGTATCTCGCCCTGGCGGGCTCGACCGCGATGTACTAGCTCTATCATAAATTCTGAGCTACCGGCCTAATGTCGTAAATAGTTATTTTAAAACTCATTGAATATCTGACTTCTATTAGCACAATATTGTAACATTTAAAGCTTATTATGTACATACTTAATTGGAATGCGTTTTCAGGAAAATATCAAGAAATTATCTTTTTAATGCAAGTGTATACCTTTTGAAAATACTACTTGATATAAAATGTAGAATTTGCTATTAAAGTTCGACTTAATTCTTCATATATACACGAAAGGTCAAAGAGTTTTATTTTAGTCTAAAAATAGACAATGATAAGGTTTCTAAACTAATTACAAACTTATTGATAGTTATTATTCAATTTCCAGGTGTTGTCCATTACTGCACGTAGTCTACACTTAAAGTTAAAACTCTTTGACAGGAATATAATGTTTTGATAAACCAGAAATTAAATGTGTTCATTGGCGAAAAATATTATTTCAAAAATATACTACAGAAAAATGTCGTCACAGTAGGAATACTAGATATGTGATTATGTAATTGTCAAATATATTTGACTATTCTGTGTGTCTTATTTTTATTTATATTCATACTTAGATAGCTTTTGCATTATTCTTGAAAGCTTCTGAAATATTGATATTTAAAACTCACTAAGTTGAATGCTCAACGCCGAGCCTACCTACAACCAGTCCTCCACCGCTGTAGCCTGTGCAGCAACTTATCATAATCCAAGTACGTGAAGTGAAATATATCAAAATACCAGCATTACTTTGAAATGGTTACTTATGGCAGTTAATAATTGACTCAAATACTACAAACAAACTTTGCAAATTATTTTGAGAGTATTTAAAAGAAAGATCCAACATAGGTTATACTATAGTGGCAGATTATTTGTGAAAATTAAAACTAGAGACCGATCTGTTAAATAGTTTTTTACTTCAATTACAGGCGTATTATAATTTTACTAAATATATGTTTAAAGATAATATACGACTCTCATATATCATTAAATTTAGATTTTGTAATATAATTTATACCTCCTTGAAAAGCTTTATTATGCCTTTACTACTAAAGATGTACAAAAATACGATGGTGAACTTATAGGAAGATTTTGGCTCTATATTTTCAACATGTTTTGAATCGCCACAATCGACTCTTGGGAGGCGGGGTTACACAAACTCGCATTTTGGTATCAACGACTATAAAACTTAACATCACGTGCAAATATTACTTTCGAAGTTCATTTTAATAACAGCATGCATTTTTTCCAAATTATGATAAAAAATATAGATGAAAACTCAAACTTCACCGATGAGAAAACCTTTAGAAACAACGGTGTAAATCATAACTTCATTTAGAATGGGACGATTCCTGGTGGTTCACTTCCAGTAATCGACATTTAGTACCCTCGAATCGTTCCATCAATTTCTGCGATGTCTTAGTATTTGGTTGTGATAACGCTCATCATAAATTCTCGTAACTATTATACAATTTTTAACAGCTTCACCCAAAGTGTTTATTATTTTGATCAATTCTTCTCCTGCAAAATTTATTTTGAAAATGTTAACAGAAACGACTACAAGGACTGAGAAATAAACTTAATAGAAAAATTAATTTGTATATAAAAATAAGCTGTCACAGCAAATTATTTTGACATTTTAGTAATAACCGTAAAAATCGATTTCGCAAATTTTGTTTTATTTGCTAATTAAAGGTTTTCTGGGATGAAAAACGTAAAAAAGTATCTTCAAAACTACTCATTTTTAGGGTAGGACAACCTTACTAAAAATGTTAAAAACATTCGAACAGTGAAAAACTGCCATATTCTCACAAATTAAAAAAAATAGAATTTATAGTGTCTGCTATATTAATATGTCTTTGAATTATATTTTTATTGTTGTCAAATTTAAATTGCCCTATTTATGTGTTGAATGTCAATAATTATAGCTCCTGAAAATCAGGGGTGGATTTCTTTATCTAGATTGATTAGTTCTGAAAATTGATGTGCTAATTTATTTAATATCATTCCCATAAGTCAAAATAACTTATCTCAACCAAATGCCAAAACAGATCTGCAGACACCTACTACCTTTACTGCCTCTGCCCACTTCCTGGAACGTGACCTCTTAACTGTAGCTTCTTCTCTAGAACTCTGTCTTATCACTGAACAGCTTGATGTAGGGATGGGCGCGTGACGTGAAAACAGTCGTGTCACGTCGTGTCACGGAGTGTCACGTCGTGAACGTGAGTAATATTTGAAAATCGTGACGTGAACGTGAGTGAAAATTTCCAAGGCGTGATTCACGTTTCACGTTGATTTCACGTTAAATATTTAGTAACGAATAAAAAGCTGCAGGGGGCAGCAACTTTTAAATTCATTAAATCACAAATTGTGCCAAACAAGTTACATTATGTGGTTTTATTTTTGGACCCTAATTATAAATATTTTTTCTGTTGGTCATATTTGAAGTCATCTTTTTAATATCTAAATCGTAGAATAAAAACAGCAGCTTAAAACACGTTTCCCGGAACAACGTGTTTTAAAAATTTTAAAACACCAAACAAATATAGCACCAATAAGGGTTTATTAAATGCGTTTTTGTATCTGGAAGTGTTACATTTATTTGTTTAAGGTAAGCAATTACAATCCCAAACTGCTCAATGCGCAGGTTTTCTTTCACTTTTAAGAATGACTCAGCATCGAATAATGCTGCCATAGTGAAGCATGTGACGTTTCTTGCTGCAAATCAAATGAATTAAATATAAATGGAAATGAAAATAATCGCAGACTTACCTTCTCGTCTAAATAGGCAAGAATTACCTCTTCTGTCACCGAGAAGACTTTGTTATTTTCTCACCAATGGCAGAAATTTTAATAAACTTTCTCGTAAGCAGCTTTAGACTTCACGGCAACAAATTTGCTCGCAATAGATTCCCTTTCTTTAAAATAGTTTCAGGAATTTGATTTGACTTTGACATTTTCGTTTATAAAAGAAACAACATATCCATAGCGATTCGTGACCAACGTGGTTGATCAACAGAAAAACATTTGGATGACACTCTTGCGAAAACGCTTAAAGTGTCTCGGGTGTCTATGTAACTCGACTGCGTCTCGTTGCATAACAACACCCTCGAACTTTAAGCTTGTGTTTTCGCACTCGTATCATTAATAACTATAAAGTTCATACCTTCACATAAAAGAGAAGATTATAATGCAAATAAAACTATAGATGATAATGATGACATACATAGCAAACGACTCAAAACTGGTACATCAGGATCAGATTATTATCTTTCTACACTTAGAGATAGCTTTGACGATGACACATGTAATTAGGATGATGTCGAAACAGAACTAAATTAGTAATGTTAAATTAAATTTCGGAAATGTAGATGACATTTTAGGATTTTGGAAAATCAGTGTAAATACGCCACTGTTAAAAAAACTTTTTTTAAACATATCGGCAAGTGTCGCTACAAGCGAAAGAGTATTTTCTAAGCTGGGAGAATTTTAGAAGAGCGCAGAATTCGACTTAACGCTGAAAATGTTGATTACATATTATTTTTAAATCAACATTTTAATGTGTAGATGTGTAGATGAACTTATTATTCTAATAAAAGTAATGGTTTGTTTTTATACTCGGCTAACGCTGAAAATGTTAATTATGTTTTAATATTAAACCAAAAATGTATTGTGTAGATGTGTAGATGAACCTATGTTTAGAAAAGTACCTAATGTTTTGTTTTGTATACTCGACTTAACACTGAAAATGTTGATTAAGTTTTAATTTTAAACCAATTTATTGTGTACTTGTGTAGATGAACTTAGTATTCTAATAAGAGTAATGTTTTTTTTGTATACTCGCCTTAACTCTGAAAATGTTGATCCTTGTACGTAATAGTATATTTCAAACCAAGGTAAGAAAGTGCAGTCTTGCATACCGAGCGCAAAGTTTATAAACCGAGCCGAAGGCGAGGTTTGTAATTGCGCAAGGTGTGCAACAGCACTTTCTTAACGAAGTTTGAATACTATTTTTTTTCCAGCCGGCCTCTGTGGAGCAAAATTTGACACTATAAAAATAATTCAACAGACTGTTAAAGTTGTTAAAGGTGACAATATCCTGCAAAATATGCAGCATGTTTTCCGATTTTATGCTGTTCTCAAAATGTTTTCAAACAGTTTTATTCATAAGTAACTCTAAAAATTTAAAAATTTTGTTGTTTAAAATCGCTTTACTATTTATACTTTTTGAGGTTATGTCCACTAAGGTCAAACTGTCAAAGCAGTTTTGGTTGGATTAAAAATAAAGCGCGGGCGCGCACAGTGATTTTTAGCCTCTCCTGTCGTGAGTACGCATGTGCGAGATGTTAATTTAATTCCTTCGAATGAAGGGCCACTCACGGGGCCACTTAAGGTTTCGTACTTACCTGCATCAAAAGGATGTGAATACTCACAGAATGCATTCCTAATTCCTCGTATAAACAGACTGTAACACAAGTCATAAAGTCAATTATCCGTCAACTATCAATATGTCAGCTGTCAGAATCAGCACGCGTCAGCAGTCAGCTAACATGCGGTACAGTTTCTTCATAAAAATTGCATGATTTACTTTCTTACCTAGGTGAGAAAAACGAACTTTCTTACCTCAGATGAAGTGAGCAATGCCTACTATTCTAACCGGCTGGGAAAAAAAGTACTTTCAAACCTACGAATTAAAAGTGTTGCCTACCAATAAGGGGCACGTTAATCCCAATGACAGCTTTTGGTATTAAAAGTAATGTCTTTGAAGACATCTGCAAGAAATATATTTGCGAGAAATCAGTATTTATCTCTTGTCAAAGTTATTGTAGTCAATTTTCATTTTTTTCTTTTTATTTCAACTATTCTGATTGCAACATATCACGTAAATTATATCAGGTGCAAAACATATTTTTAGTTCTCTTTAGGGTTTTTTCATTGGTTTTAAATTTGAACATTCTCTTCTATCTGAATTTAAATTTTGAAATAAGTAAAAGCTGCGTATCACGTCGTGAGTGGCGTGTCACGCCGTGAACGTGAGTGAACGTGAGCGTGAACGTGCGTGAACGTGACTGTTTAAAGCACGCGTGAAACGTGCGTGACGTGAGCGAAAATTCACTCACGAGCCCATCTCTAGCTTGATGTAATCCAATTCAATTAATGCCTGATGTTAAATGTAATTTTTCATAAACTTAACTTTATATTCTTTTCCAGTTATTCACATTTGTAGATAAAAGCTCATTGCTATTAGATTTAACCACATACTTGTACTCATCCTTAGTTTTATATCTTTTATTCTTCTTATAGGTTTAAATTTTCTTATATACTTAACCACGCAAATTTTATGATTACCCTCTTATTATCCAAACAGTTTTATTAATAAAATAGGGTTTATTTTAATATTTTAATCTCCAAATTATTTTCGTTACATTTTTCACAATTTATTTCTGCTGTTCTTCCATTTATACTTCAGTAGGGATTATTATTGCTTCCATTTCATGCTGTTCCTCTTATTTTTCCCCTTCTGTCCTTTTACTTCTTCGTGTAATTCGTTTATCAGCCATATTTTATTTTAAATTCTCAATACTTATTTACTGTTATTAGGACCTCTTATTAAAATATAAATCTATTTATTTTGTTCTACAATTATTAACAATTAACCGTCTTACCACTTTTATTGAATGATTAATGCTTGTCTTCTATTATAGTATTTTTAAATTGAATTATTAAATTTTACAAATAGGACCAAGTTTCTTTACCGTTGTACTTTTCTAATAATTCCTATTCAAGTTTCACATTGTTGACTACATAAATCTGAACTGATTTGTCAATAACCATTACAATGAGCCTCTCGTTGTCGGCATAATTATTATGGCAAGTTCATTTCTTTAAGGTTGTTCTCCACAAATACTAAGCCCCACGTTGGGGTTTTTCACAATTTTTTACAATCCTTTATCTAATAGACTTGTCTGTCCGTCCGTCCGGGACGCTGTAGACTTGTCTGTCCGTCTATCCGGGACGCTGTTTCAGCAGCCAAACCGTAAGAGATAGAGAAAAAAGTTATGAAAGTTATATGTTTGGAATGGGCATGTCAGCTCAGGAACCGAATTTCGGTCACGTGACACTTCCGGTTTTCGAGAAATCACAAAAAAGACCGTTTTTCAAATAGAACGCGTATTAAATAAAAATGTTTCAAAGCCAAACGGAGCTGCGACCCACTGCGCCTTAAAACGTCGATCGGTTAGGCAACCACTTTGACACCTTCCAGGTCTGGGTACAGTTTTTATTTAATACGCGTTCTAATTGAAAAAACGGTCTTTTTTGTTTTTTTTGAATGAGACATTTGTCTCACTGGATTGCTTGTTTATTTCTAATAATGGAAACAAAGTCCTTAACGATCACATATTTTTACTTTTTACACTCTATCTTATATTAATTTGATTTACAACTATTAATTTTTAATCTATTACAATTATATATTTGTCATGCCTTTCAAACCTTAATCTTTAAAATATTACCACTTTTGAACCAATCTGCTTTTCAAATAGCCATACCCATGGGCGTAGCCAGGGAGGGGCAGGGGTGGGCAGTTGCCCACCCCTAAACATTTATAAAGAGCAAAAGGCAGTTGATTTATAATCATTATTGCTATTCACACTTTACAACATTAAAAAAAAATTAGGATTTGCAGCAGATTTATGGAAACTGATGATGTTTCAACTTATAATTTCTGTAATTTGTAAAAAATTTAAAAAACTACAATAATAGTAGTAGTTGATTGGGTAATTAAATTTATGCCCCCCTCTAATTGGAATCCTGGCTACGCCCTTGGCCATACCCTACTCAATTAGAAATTCCTCTTTAACTTTTTAAAATGCATAATACTTATTCACATTCCCAGTTCAAATCTAAATAGATCTTGGTTATTTTCAATCATAGTATTCCCTTAATCCTTTCCAAAACTGATTTTTGAGACACTATGTATAGTAGTTATGGAGAACAGCACCATATACAACAATTAAATAAAGGAGAAGTTCTAGAGAAAAATGGTCATACAATTCGCAAAGCGCATTATTTTCTGAGAATTGTTGATATCCTGCGATTTAAAAGTCAGCAGGCCAACACACTAAAAGACGAATTAATTAAGTTGTGAAAATACCCAATCAAGTTATAGAACCGTGCAAACGCGTGTGCATTGAATTTGCTAGATTATGCTGCTTTAAATTGACATTAACAAGCTTCCACTCCTAGATTTATTATATTAGCCCAGTAAATAGGATTTTTCCTGTTTGCCAAGTTTCCACTTTGGATCTGTGTTATAGATATATATTATAGATGTCGATACAAAATACCATGTAACATATTAAGAATGTTAAGGATATCTATCGAGATTGGAAAGACAAAGATTATGTACATCAAGTATGTAGTTCCAAAAATACTGTATTTAAGTTTTTACAAAAAGAAAATATAAAGATAAAATTTAAAAATTATGGTTATTATTTCTTCAATTGTTACTTTATGAACGCAATTATTTCTCGTCAAAAAAATATTCGAAACGTTAAACTAAAGCGTCATAATACATTTATTAAAATAATCTATCTTTATAATGAAAGCGTGTTATAGCTGCATTTTCTTTCCACATAGCGATTGATTTTCTGATAAATTTAGTAGCGAATCATGCGAATTTGGTTTAAAAATTACCATTGAAGTATTCGAGGGTAATATTTATATGTTCTTGGATGTATATTTAATTATGTTGTAATCCAAGGCGAGTCAATATACACTACTCAGCCATTGGTGTAACTAGCGCGGGGGGGGGGGGGGGCAGGCCCTCCCCAGAGTGCTGTCTGGCCCACCTCAGAAAAATAGAAGTTAAATAAATTTAAAAATCTGCTTTTTTTATTAACCCATTTACATTTTCTGGTTTTATTACCTTTTTTGGCTTAAAATTAGAGTATAAATATCATATGTTGGACGGATGACTATAATGAATAATAATATACAAGAGCAAACGTTATTAGTTAGCTAATAATTACTTTGAAAACACTGCTTTCGTCTGAATATTTTTTTAAGTTAAATTTACACTATTTTTGTTAGTTTCTCAAGTTTTCTACAAGTAAAGGATCAATTTAAGTGCACAGAAAAATACAATTGCAATTATTTCATATGTGGGTAAGTAAAGGAGTTGAAGACTTGAGTGCATCATAACTACTCCCTGGGCACATACAGCTAGCTGCCTATTATAGGCTCGTACAGTTCAGGCTAGTTAGATGTTTGCCTTGCCTAAAGAGTTGAGTTTATAGCTTTAAAGAGTACGATCCAGAATTTTATGTTTAATAGTGTTTTATGTACCGCAAAGAACATTTTGTGGTGCTTGAATTTCCACAGTTGCTAGCGCAAGATAGCATAAAAACATATCACAATAACAATTAAGAGGATACTGATGTTTTCAAGAAAGTATTTGTTTTGAGGATACGGAGAAAAAAATAAAAATTGTGGCTCAAAAACGTGCCAATGTAAACCAAGTGATGTTGCTCCTGAAATAATATTTTTTACCGTCAACCTCATTGAGTTGCAAGAGGTAATCTATACATTTTTATTTTATGTTGTTTATGAACCGAGAAATAATTTATTAATATGCTCCTTAGACATGTAGTATTACGAGAGTAGGTAGCACCCATAATTTCTGCAAACCAATAGATCAAGTGCGTCATGGAAATGTAACTTGCCTGAAACAAATGTTTGTTATTTTCTAGTTTAACAGTTCAAATTTACTTACTATACAGTTAGTTTTGAAATAAGTGTTGTGCTTCAAAAATTAACATAACAGGAGAACATTTTAAAACCATTATTTACTATGACCTTAAAATTTCCCTATCTCTGAAAGAAAGATGACTTCGTGCTGCTTTTGGTGGCCAAGCCTATATTTCTGGTTTAATGAAGTTTCAGTCAGTGACGATTTTTGCGAAGGACAAATTTCAGCAGTTACTGATACGAACGTAGATGCTGTGCAAAGAATGCTTCATTAGGACAATCGAGTCACTTATAGAATTATTAAAGCATCTTGGACATTGACATGACTGCAATACATTTGGGTGTAAGAAAAGTCTGTCTTGGGTGGATACTACACAGTTTAACAGACACACAGAAACACAACAATAGCATGTGGAACAGTATAAGAAATATGATAAAGGTAAATCTAAAGCAGTTTACATCATAACTGGTGACGAAAGCTGGATATATGCATTTGAACCCGAATCTAAGCGGCAGTCAGGATGTTTTTAACAAATCCTAATCCAGTTAAAGTGAAGCGATCTTGAAGAGTTGGTAAGAAACTAATTGCTTGTTTCTTTTCAAAATCAGGATCTATCACAACTGTCGTGCTTAAAAATAAACATAGGGTTACTGCAGAATGGTACACAACTATATGCCTGCCAGACGTTATTCAAAAAGCTCGGCTTATGGCACCCAAGGGGTGAGATCGTTCTGCACCATGACAATGCTTCTAACGTATGTAACAACAGTTTTGATAAAAAGTTTTATTATGTATATTTAATTCAAATTAAATTTTATTCAAAAAACGCTTAAAATTTGATGATCTTACATCCAAGATAACATTAATAACAGCACTATGTAATGGCAAGCGTTCCATTTCAATGGTCCTCAATTTTGTCATCACATGTTGCATAAGCTCTTGGACAGAATTTACATCAATTTTATAACCTTATAATCCTTGATGTGTCTTGCCTAAAGAATATTGGGTGGGTTGTCATGTTTTGGTATAAATGGAACATTGTGCTGATTCAGTCAATCTCTCGTGGTTCTCGTATAATGGCAAAAAGCTAACTCTGGCCAAAATATTATTTTATTAGCAGCATGTGTATTACTTACGTCTTTTGAGAGTTTAAAGGGTTATGATGCAATTCTCCATGCACAATCATGTATGAAACATGAAAATGTCGACCGAACCACCAAATTGGTGTTTTTACGCTATCTTTAGCTCTTCTTACCATTATGTCCACAACCCGTGCAGACATCTTTTAGGGCCTGGACTTTTAGGCAAACTTTCACAAGGAATTCCTTGTTCGCATTCTCTTATAGTTCTATAAATTATTGAAACTAACACGTTTTGGTCTCTAAAGATGTTGACAGTATCGCTCTTAGGAATTCGCCCAACAAATTGATAAATAGTTGTTCGGCTTTTAAGTTTGTAAGACATTTTGATCAATGTAATTGAAAAATTTGTATTATTATCATAAATTCTGATATCCATAGATTTTTTGTTTCCAATAGCAACTTCATAATGCATCGTTTAATAATACCGGGTGACTATAAATGATTGTGATTTACTTCGACACGAAGTGTACGAAGTATTGAAATTCCCTCATATCGAAAACCACTCTGAGTCAAATATCTCTAAAATTCGAGCCAACCGACTAATGAACCCACTATATCAAATCTCCGTCTCGGCGGTGCGGATCTTTTGGTGAAGATCCCTGCCCACTAGATCAATCCGCATTGGGGGGTGCCTAAACGTGCTGTGCAGGGGATGTATGTTCGTATGTGTACACGATTCCAGTCACCAGGAACCTTCCTGAAGTCTTGGATCGTTTTCATACGATAGGTCCTCCGAAAATGAAGGCAACATCAACTTTTGAGCTATGGTCGTCCGCAAAAAAAATTTTTTTTTGTTTTTTTTTTGATAAATAACTGGTTCATAGCATTTCATTGTATTAGCGAAACGGAGTGATGCTGAGTATCGAAGTATTCTTGGAAAGCACGGAAGGGCGCTTTTCTTGGGTGGGGGGTACCGTATATTTTTTTCTTAGGTTGGCACTGTTTATGTTGGTGGCACTGTAAGTCTATGTCAAATTCGAGGTTAGCAGGTTAGGTTTTGCGTCAGTTTTGACACAGAATGATGCAAAACCTAACCTGCGAACATTGAATTTGACATAGACTTCCAGTGCCACCAACATAAACAGTGACAACCTAAGAAAAAAAAATCACAATCATTTATAGCCACTCGGTATTTCTCTAGCTTCAAAGAAATTCTCAAAACTTTTGTTACATACGTTAGTCATACCGCACATCAAATAAAATAATTTTCAAAGACTTTCGAGTTAAAATTGCTAAGTTATCCCCCATTTAGTTCCGACCTAGCACCTTCCCATTACTTTCTAGTTTCTCCATTAAACGATACGTGGTGTGCGATTTGGAACTCCCGAAAATGCTGTGGAAAGCTTCAAACAGCTTGTTTCTCAAGTGACTCAAAAATTGTGGAATTTATGTTTTGAAAATTAATTTTACCGAATACGTAAATGTTGAGTTTAGGGGGGAATATTGTGAGAAAATAATAAAAACAAATTTTGGTTATTAAAAACTTTGTTTTATTAGACTGCAGAAATTTACGGGACTGCCCTCGTATAACGGCATCAAAGAACAAGCAAATAAATTTATGCGAAAAAGTTATGTATGCACGTAAATTCATGTTATCATAGGTATACATAGGTATTGACGGTGGTTGGTTGGGGGGCCTGGCCCTCCCCAGCCAAAAATCCTAGTTACGCCAATGTACTCAGCCTGTAACTCGAAGAATATAAGCTTTTTTTTATTTTTATGGTAGCGACTCCTACACTAACCTTGTAAAAGAAGATTAATTTTGTCTTCCAAATTGGCGAAGCTGTGATGCGATAGCATATTTCTAAATAGCTTACTAAATTTTTTCATCATTTTATAGTTTCAGTTTGTTTCTCATCAGCATAAATGTTTACTATGTTACGAAAGATAACTAGACCATTAATATTATTATTATTATACAAATACGTTGTCTCTGTTTTTTAAGCTTCCAAAACCACTAATTAAATTTTTTGGTTTTGACAGATAACAACTCAATTGATACGTTTCAGTGCCTGCCAGCAACAAATGCAAGAGTGTCTAGGTAACACTAATTTATTTAATAAAATTTACATAAACAACAAGTAACCTTTCTTTTTGATCGTTCCTAAAAGCACTTGAAATACTATTTTCTGTGTATATGAGATGTTACTAATTTTATCTTTAAATAATTGTATGATTGTAAGTTGTAGAGTTTACTCCGATATGAGATAAACGCATGAAATGGAGGTTTAGATTTGGATGAGCATGCCTATTTTGCTACTGTGGCGTAGGTATCATAGCTGGTTGGGCTGTAAAGGTTTTTTTTAAAGCTATGTAGGGAGCATGTTCTTCTGTTACAAAAAAAAACTAAAACACTATATTCGTACTAATTCTGTGGACTTACAGTAGACATTCATTCGTATTTTGCTAAATTTAGTTTAAGATAGGAATTCGTTAGATGATATTACTTAATAGTACAAAAAATGTGTAGCAATTTGATAGCTACCCTCCTCAAAGTTACGTTTTCTTTTTCATCTTAAGTCGATTATGCTGTTCTTCTTCTTCTTTTCAGCTCGTGCTCATCCACTGCTGGATATAGGCCTCTTCTAGCTTTTCCCATGCACTTGTTCTCATTAACTTATTTTCCGCTGTGATCTTTATATCATCAATTTGATTGTTTACAACATCTCTACGTTTCCCATGGCCGTCAGTGAATTAGGGTCTGTGCCAATTGCCACTCAAGACTTGCAGTGCTTTCCATAACATCATTTATTTTGATTATTTTACGTATTTAGTTTCTGAAGGTGGTCCCATAATCAGAAGAATGAGTTTCCCAAAAGCTGCCTGTGATAATTGCACTATGCGTTTCATTTTAACGATTTGATTTTACTTTCCCGATTTCGATTCTATAATCAAAACAGACATAATGGCCCGCCCACTTTTTCAAAAATAGTCTTATCAATGATGATATCAATTCGGCTCTTGCTAATTATTTTCGTTTTATTGAGGTTCATCTTTAATTCTTGGAATTTTATTTAATGTGTTTAACATGATGTTTAGCTTTTTGATGTCGGTACTAATTTCGATTAAGTCATCGGCAAATCTCAAATGGTCTAAGTGCACACCATCTAGAATTATAATTTTCTTGCCTCAATCCAGTTGTTTAAATAGATTGTTCAACGCTAATGTGAGTAATTTGGGGGAGATGGTGTCACTTTGTGAGACAGCCTTGCCAATGGTTATTTTTATGCTCTGGGATTTTCATTTCTGTTTATGTAGAAAGTAACATATTTGCAGTTGTTTGTGATGGTGGTTATAAAAGTCCAAGTTTCAGTGCAGTCGGAGGCTTTCTGGTAATCTATAAATGCAAAGTATTAGGATGCTATATTCTGTTGGTTCTTCTACCAATATCCTAATTGTTTGTAAATGGTCAATATGTCCATGCATTTTTCTGAACTCCGCCAGTTTTACTGGTTAGTAAAGGAGCAGTTTTGATGTCAGTAAGCTTTTTATAATTTGTGTCAGAACCCGATAGTAGACTCATGGACCATTAATTTAGTAGCATCTTAAGTGATCCGTGAAGAGCGTTTCCTTCTATTTTTGGCATATCTCAGGTTATTTGGTTTTCGCCGAAGGGGTTTCCGGTTTTCATTTTTTGAAGGCCATATCTGATTTCTGATGTAGTTACTACGGGCAGATAATCTTAGCCCACATTTAAGACATTTCTGTAAAGATCTGTGGGGTACAACATAGTTCATGTGTATCGTTTTGTATAAAATTTCCTGTTAGTTTCTTATTTAATTTTTTGTTTGTTTGCCAAGCTTAATTTCAGTCTTCTCATACTTTCGTTACTTTCTATAGTCTTCAGGATTTGTTTGGCCTTGTAGGCTCTTACATCTGTTTTTTTTGTTAGTTTTTACTTTGTTGTTTCTGAGGATATTCTTGGCGAGTTCGGATTTGTTGTTCTCTTTTGTAGTATGCGCTTCATAGTTTCTGGTTTCAGTTTTGGTTCTCTTTGATTTCTTATTTTACCACACATTTTTACTTCCCTCGCCTAAAAGACGAAAGAAGTATTGTAATTTCGAAAAAATCATCCCAAGAGATTTCTTCAGATCTCAGGGTCCCTAGGTTTTCTCAATTCCGTATGCCTGTCTGTTGCCAGTATAACTTACAAACAATTTGCTGGATGAGGACAGTATTTTGCACGCAGATATTATGCCTTTCTGGCATGATACCGTAAAAATTTCAGTAAAAATATAAGGGCGAGCACTTAAATAAAATAAAATGTTTGCTATTTTTACTGTAATGCAAGAACTATTACTGTTCGTGCAGGCTCGTTCGCGGGCGTTGCAGTTCGAAGCACATCGCCGGTAAGGTTTTTGTGTTTAAAATTTGATGTAATTCGCATTACTAAGTGACTGATGTTATTGTTTTAGTATTTTTAGGAACGCTAAGATACTTTTACTTGAATTATCTTTGATTTTTAAAATTATTTAGTATCGCAACGTCCACTTGTGAAGGAAGTTTTGAGTAAACCCTTTACAGGTTTTTTTGTAACCGTTTGTACCTCGTTTGTTATTTTCTATGTCATTTCATCTACATTTTTATGTTATAGTGCCGTACGTTTCGGCAGTTTCTTTTCTAGTTCTTTATGATAGTTTTCTGTGTTGAGGAGCAGCGCGTTCCTTGTTGGGAAGCTATTCTTGTTCACTAATATACAACATAAAAATAAACACAAAACTGCAAAGGAATAAGTTAATGAACAGAGAAATATAGTATACAATTAGTTACAGTGAAAGTTATTTTGATATTTATACATTTTTTAAGAGTTAATCAAATGTAAGCATTTTTCGATTGCCATTTGCTTCTACAACTTTCCAGAGGTTGATGTTGTTGTATGGGATGGTTCTGCGGTGTATTCTTATCGGAAACGTTTTTTATAATATCAAGTTCTGTTATTACACCTACTAGTTAGTTAGTTAGTATTTGTTGTGGGGAGACTGATGTCAAGCCAGTAGGCCTTCATAGGCCCTTCTTGCCAACCCTGTGGACAAGGTCTACGCATGCAGAGTACCAGGTACCGTAGTCCTACTTATAATTTTGCCAACCCTAGTAAAAGATTTTTACATGCTACACGTCGCAGTAACATGAGACCCAGGGCTTTACATCACTTCCGAATGATGGCATTTTTATTTTGTGAAAACCTCACCGGGATCGATGATCGAACTCTCGACCCTTAGATTAGTAGCCACAATTCTTAACCACTGAGCTATGGAGCCCGGCATTATACTTACTAAGGGAGCGACATTTTGAAAAGTATTGCTTTGTCTTGGTATACATTATTTGAGTTATTACATATCTTTTAAACGTAAGTACTATTTCTTTGGTTTACAAAGATAAGAACAACACTAAGTGAAGTTTAGTAGAAATGACGTAAAATTTTTACAGATTACAAAAGAAAACGCTAATATTACATAGTATAGTCGTTTATTCTACAAACATAAAAAGACTAGCAATAATATAAAAAAGATAACATTCTATAAGTTATAAATTATTACAGACATGAAGTATGAGCGTGACGATCAATGACGCGAGCAGTCGATAAACAATATGGCAAAAGTAGCAATGATCGACTTAGTAAATTAATATCCACCATGTCCTCCATGCACCGCTACGAAAGCCCCTTTTTGGATGGTTTCGGGGTGGACAGCATGGCCAGACCTGATTACTTGGGCGTTGAAACCGTTTTTGTGGTCAGCGACGTATTTAACGGTACGAACGGTGCCATCGGGTTCGTGAAGGGAGTATTCGCCTTTGACAACATCTCCATCGCGGACTTCGTGTTGCGACTTGTGGTCTCCAGTATGGGCATCAGCTACTCCATAGTTGAATTCATACTTTGGGTGAGCCTAGGAAAATGTCAAGGTTACATTTTCGTTAGAATTCCAGTATGTAGCACTTACATGGTAGTCAACGTGTCCATATCCATGTCCACCAGAAGAGATCAGGGCTGGAGCAGAGTGGACCGCAACGGGAGCGGAGTGAATAGCTTGAATGGCTACGGGGGCGGCATGAACAATGGGAGCGGCGTGAATAGCAACTGGGGCAGCATGAAGAGCAACGGGTGCAGCGTGGAGGGCGATAGCACCAGGATGCCCACCAAGGCCACCTGCCAAACTGCCTCCTAAACCTCCTCCAGAATGACCATGCCCGATAGCAAGTGAATATGAAGCGAGTCCATGGCCACCGCCGTAACCGCCACCAAGGCTACCTCCGTAACTTCCGAGTCCACCCTCAAGACCACCGTGTCCTACGATAATACCACCCTGTACGGCAGAAATTGCCAAAAGAGCCAAGGCAGTCACCTGAAAATGATTGTTTATTAAATTTCTGGTTTTATTACGAGTATATTTAATATTTTTAACTATTCGAGCAGATATTTATTGCAACAATATTTTTCTTAAAAAAATTGTTGGCTGTGTATTGATATTAAATAAATTCGTATTTAATTGTCATTGAAAATTGCAAGCAATAATTTTTTCTGTAATTTTAACCTAATATAATGACTTTTTGTTGTCGTTTTCAATGTCAAAACGATGCATATATTCGCACCAGTTGCAATATAGGATTTTATATTGACACTAGTGCTAATATGATTTCAGTAAATTTATTTACTATAAAAATTAATATGACTCAAAATTACAGAAAATCTTGTATGCAACACGTTGTGAAATTAGTGTTTTTCACACACAACGTCTTGCCTAACTCGCTAGCGTTCGTAGGGAAAACTTCAAGTCTAGTGTAAAAAACACTTTCATTTGGAACTTGATACATAAATAGCTATTTATTTGATATGCCATTATATTTGTAACTTGGTATACGAATTTGTGGCATATAAACTGGCAATCCGAAAAAGTATTTATATGCAATTTAGGTGAACAGACATCAAAGCGTGTATATATCTTTAGGGATCAACATATCACAGTTTCGATTATTTAGAAAACTGTCATAGAACATTCTGCGCAGCGCTCGGCCAAATAGATTGGTGGTAAGTCAAAAAAGAACATTTGGCAATATCTCAAAAATTATCGCGTACGTTTTGGGGCTCTCACATGACTGATAATTATTGGGAACCGAGCAGCAGAACAGTAATAATTTTATAATTTGACATTAGGAGACAAGGAAATTATGAAAAATGTCATAGTTCAGAATATGAAGAGGCAGGTTAAATGATTTGTGGGTGCCATCAAATACAATTGATCTTTAGTAATAAATTGAATTGTGTTTTTCAATAACAAAAGCAGCGTAAGTAAATCATTCATGGTATTAATGTAAATGCCTGCTAGTTACGTTATTAAATAATTTAAACTAGTCACTGGTAAAACTTGGCGAGCACTTACTTTAAGCAACATTTTGAACTTGTTATTGCAAAACACTATATTTCGAGAGCGGTGCCGTACTGAATACTGAATCAACGCCCAGCGCTTTTATACTCAAATAGTAACAATCACTTTCGTGCATAAAAAAACTTGGGAATTATGTTACGACATTAGCAACCGAAGCCTCCAACTTGCATTTTCCTGTACATTTTTTACAGGTTGTTAGCTTTAACGTATTATTTATTTCCATCAAAAGTTAGTATGCAGTACTCTTGTCTAAAGTGTGGCTATAAGGGTTTAGGTACATACTAAAATAATTACATCGTGTAAACTTTCATTGATTTTGCTAGGTGCATATTGCTTTGAAAACTTTCGTACAATTTTGAGCTGTTAAACAATATCCTAACAAATAAACTTCACAGTAATTACTAGTCAGTGCGCGCGGTGACATTTCAAGCATCTTGATTATTTTCTCTCTATAAGTTATGTTTGTTTATTTTAAATTTTAACTTCAAAATAATGTATAAAACATGTTTATGTTATTCCCGCAGTGTGTACTTAGTGTAGAAAAATATTTAGCTTATTACTAGTAATTTAAATTTGCTTCAAAATTGTACGACAATATGGGTTATAACATAAGCTACAGTTGTCATCATGTAAATCCCTACTGCCACAGTTAAAACAATTTGTAAAAGACTTTACCCAAAATGTCTCTCGTCGACATTGTGACACGAAATAATTTTAAAAATCAAATTAAGTTAGGAGTAAAAATATCTTCATGTTTCTAATAAATTAAACACATTTCCATATAAAAAAGCACCCCGATGGGGTTTGAACCGGCCGCATCTGCAGAGCTATCGTAACCGTACCCCTGCGTAGAGATCGTATCTGCATCGATAAATCCAACTATGCCACCGAGCCTCTTCGAAATAAGTCTGCGCGCGCCTTTCTTGAACAGAACGGTGTTATTGTTGAAATATTTTTACTATTTTCGGCAAATGTAAAGCCTGACCTATGTGAAAGTTATTACTTCCTTCTATTTCAAAATTAACCAAAAAATAAACCATTTTATTTTGTAAGGTGCTCACCCTGTATATATTTGTATGAAATTGTCCCGGTTTCATGTGAGGTAGATATACAGTGTGTCCAAGATAAGGAGGGCCAGTATGGGGATCTCGGTAATGGTAAGAGATACAAATTTGGTTAAATGGTAAGAAAGTTCCGCAATTAAAGGACTAAAAAAATGATGTCTAGAAATCCTTGATATGATTTTTCGTTTTTGAATTATCTCAAAAAAACCGAATTTTTGGATTGTCTTTTTTATTTTTTTCTGGCGTTAATATTAAAGTTAGAGCGAAACTGATTAAACTTCTTTATAGCAACTTTTAGTGGACTTAATGATTACGTTATCAATTTTTTTTTCCGACGTTTCGTCTTCGAGAAACCATCATCAACTTCATTTTTTTAAATACGGTCCTGGTTTTTTGATGCCAAATTTGCAAAGCCCTTGTTACTCTAAATTCAACAATGTACCACATATTATGATTTAATTACGTTTCGAGCTTTTTTCTGATCATCATCAGAAAATTTTTTAGATACGGACCTGCATTTCTCATAATTTTGTAAAAATAAGTTCATACAGTAAGATAGGCGTTTTTAGATGCCGTTAAAATATTAAAATGCACATCATAATGTCATAATTCTGATACATTAATTTAATAAGCAACCAATAACTATTAACAATAAACAAAAAAGAAATGAACAAAAGATAGACAGAAAGAATAACAAAACGAACATCGAAACCATTTAATAGGTATTAAATTTACAGAAGGTATTCAAAAAGGTTGGCATCATTCTCCATGCATAAATAACATCTAACTGTAGAATCTAAAACATTATTCAGCAATACTGGCGTTATACTTTGAAAGCCTTCAAGAACCAATCTTCTAAGTTCTTCTTCTATTTCAAAACGTTAAATACCTATTACATTGTTTCAAGGCTCGTTTTCTCATTCTTTTTGCCTATCTTTTGTTCATTTATTTGTTGTTTATTGTTAATAGTTATTGGTTGCTTATTAAATTAATGTATCAGAATTATGACATTATGATGTGCATTTTAATATTTTAACGGCATCTAAAAACGCCTATCTTACTGTATGAACTTATTTTTACAAAATTATGAGAAATGCAGGTCCGTATCTAAAAAATTTTCTGATGATGATCAGAAAAAAGCTCGAAACGTAATTAAATCATAATATGTGGTACATTGTTGCATTCAGAGTAACAAGGGCTTTGCAAATTTGGCATAAAAAAACCAGGACCGTATTTAAAAAAATTAAGTTGATAATGGTTTCTCGAATACGAAACGTCGGATAAAAAAATTGATAACGTAATCATTAATTCCACTAAAAGTTGCTATAAAGAAGTTTAATCAGTTTCGCTCTAACTTTAATATTAACGCCAGAAAAAAATAAAAAAGAAAATCCAAAAATTCGGTTTTTTTTGAGATAATTCAAAAACGTGTGATGCTCGAGTGTCGTTGTGTCTAGTTGTGCCAGTGTGCGCTCCGATAATTTCGCTCTAACGCTAAAAACTCCCAATACATTATCTCCAGTCAATTCAAACTGCTGCAAGTTTTAGAATCTGATTTCGTGGTTTGTGTTATCACATTCTATTTCCTGGAAGAAGTTATATAAATTCTTATCAACAATGCCCTTCACCAGAGACCAAGTAGAAGATATCAACCAAATAATCACGAATACTACTACAAAGCTTCTGTCCGACGCTACATTTTTAAATTCCATTAAAAAACTTGTTACGGAAACAATCATGGAACAATTTAATGAAGTTTTAAAACCGCATATCGAAGAAACGACAATGTTAAAGGTCAAAGTCGCTAATCTACAATTGGAAAATGCCAAATGTGTGCAGGAACTCGATAATCTGCAGCAATACTCGAGGAGGAATTCAATACGCATTTTTGGGATACAAGAAGCGGGCAACGAAGATCTGGAAAATAAAGTTTTGGATCTATTTAATAATAAATTAAACGCCAATTTAGATATACATCATGTCGACAGAATGCATCGCATCGGCAAATATAACGCTAGTTCGACCACTCCCAGAGCAGTTATAGTAAAATTTACTTCATTTCGATATCGTCAGAAGGTTTTCCTGCAGAAAAAGCTTCTAAAGGGTACGAGAATCGTCATTAAAGAAGATCTAACAGCTTCCCGAGCTAAACTACTAAAATCCTGTGCTGAGAAGTATACATTCAAGAACGTTTGGTCGAAAGATGGAAACATTTTCGTTAAGAATAATGGTGTAATCAAGCAAGTTAAGTCTCCTTCTGATTTAACAGTATAAAATCAAAATTTATATAAATTTTAATAAGTTGAGTTATTAGTGACATATTGAAGTCAAATTTCAGTTATGAAGGGGCGCACACGCACGTTTACTGTGCACAGTTAGCCTTTGGTTAAGCTAAATAACTGTCTGAATAAGTTGCCCTGTTAAATTCAATTTATCTAAGGTGTTATGTTAAGATTTGGAAATTTAAATACGCAATCTATTCTATCAACATTCAATGATTTTAAAACGTATTTTAATGCGAATTTTTTTGATGTTTTAGCTGTAACAGAGTCCTGGCTGTCTTCCAATATTGATAACAATAGCGTTGGTATGGAAGGCTATTACCTTGTGAGAAAAGACCGGGATGGACGAGGCGGAGGAGTTGCTTTATATGTTCGCGGCCATTATCGATACCGAATTATACCTATTGAACATTATGATGATATAGAGCAGCTTTGGATAAGTATTTGTATCAACAAAATTAACATAGCTATTGGAGTTATATATAGATCTCCAAGGTTTAACTTTAAGGGGTTCTTTTCTGCTCTGGAGGACACTCTTTCTGGTATCTGGCCAAAGTTTGATAAAATTGTCTGTTTAGGTGACTTCAATTTAAATTTGTTAAATACTAATGGTAACAATATTCGTATCTTTGACAGTATGTTGGAGACGTATGCTTTAAAATAAATTATTAATGATCCCACACGTATCACATCATTTTCTGAGTCTCTAATCGATCTAATTATTGTATCAAATTCAATAATTGTTGAGAGTACGAATGTTGTTCCCATGCATGGAATCTCTGATCACTGGCTTGCTACTTGTGATTTGAACTTTAACGTTAACTTGAATCATAATTCCGTACAAACTAAATTATTTAGAAATTATAAACGTATAGATCTAGATCGCTTTTATGCAGATCTTGTTAAGGTGAATTGGGATAATATTTATGAAATTCCCTCTCTAGAAGAGAAGATGGCATTTTTCAACAACAATCTGGTCACTTTAATTAATATTCATGCCCCGTTAGTATCTATTAAATCTTCTAAAAGTCCTGCACCCTGGTTAACGGACAATATTAAATTATTAATGAAACTAAGAGATAAAGCATATGCTAAAGCTAAACGTACCAAATTAATGGCTCATTGGGACTACTATAAAACGTTAAGAAATTTTACAACTGGAGCTATTAAAAGAGAACAAAAAGCTTATCTAGAATTTAAGTTGAGGAATGCCACTGTCAAATCAACGTGGTCAGAATTAAAAACTTTTAATATTGGCAAAAAACGGGTGCATGAATTACCTCACCATCTACAAAATCCCAATGCAATAAATGATCACTTTATAAATTCGACGCCGTCTTTGCAATCCGCCAACTTTAATAATTTAAGAAGTTATTATGAGTCGAATTTAAAAGCAAATATTACAGAAAAATTAAGTTTTAGTGCAACTAGCGAAATGGAGGTCTTGAATATAATTTCAAAAATAAGAACAAAATCTGTCGGTGTTGATGGTATAGATATATCTTTAATTGATTTGTGCCTGCCAGTTATTCTGCCACATATTACGCATATTATCAATTTTTGTTTAATAAATAGTGAGTTTCCATCGATTTGGAAGCAAGCGTTAATCACGCCCATTCCTAAGAAATCTGCTCCTACTGATTTCTCGGATTTACGACCTATAAGCATCCTTCCAGTTTTGTCTAAAGTTATTGAACGGATTGTTAATCATCAATTGATACGCCATCTTCAAATTTATGAAATCTTACCGGTAATGCAATCTGGATTTAGAACAGGACATAGCTGCACCACCGCACTTCTTAATATCACCGATGATATTTTTAAATTTATCGATGAAGGAAATATGGTTGTGCTAGTCTTATTGGATTATACAAAAGCATTTGACATGATAAATCACGAGCTTATGATAGCTATACTTCACTACATTGGGGTAGATGATGATGTATTGAAATTTTTTCAAAATTATTTTATGGGTAGGTCACAACAAGTTCAAGTTCTTAACAATATTTCGCATAGTTGCCAGATTTCTAGTGGTGTTCCGCAGGGATCAATTTTAGGCCCTACCTTGTATGCTATTTACACTTTTAATTTTCTCAGCTCTATTAGTCACTGTAAGTATCACTTTTATGCAGATGATACGCAACTTTATTTAAAATTTTCACCTAACAATGTACACATTGCTAATGCTCTTATTAATAACGATTTAAACAACTTAGTTTCTATTTCTAAAGATCACTGTCTCAAGATAAATCCTATTAAATATTGCTTTTTAATCTTTGGTAAGAGGCATCTTAGGACAACACTGCAAAATCAATTAAATCTAACTGTAGATGGCAACAGAATAACCCCTGTGGAATCAGCTAGAAATCTGGGCTTAAATATCGACAATAGCCTTCGTTTTAGTGTGCACGTCACGAAACTTATTCAAAAATCTTATTACAATTTAAAAATACTTTATTCCGTCAAACATCTTTTAAATATTAATCTTAAAATTGTGTTATGTAACTCGTTGGTTCTTTCTCATTTTAACTTTTGTAGTGAAGTGTATGGTGACTGCTTCAGTTCTCTTGATAAAAATCGGATTCAACGCGTACAAAATTCCTGTCTACGCTTCATATATGGTGTAAGAAGGAGGGAGCATATTTCTCATAAGCTGGCGGACGCAAATTGGTTGAATATGGCAAACCGACGGATTCTACAAGCTTCTTGTTTGTATTTTAAAATCATAAACAATAAGACTCCATCTTATCTCTTTGAACGCCTAAGTTTTCGAACAGACGTGCACAATTTAAATTTAAGATTTAAAGGCCGGTTAACACCTCCATTGCACAAAAGTTCTCTCTTTGAGAGATCTTTCTCCTATAGTGTTGCACGGGAATTTAATACTAGGATATGCAGCATAGAAGCGGCTTCTCCGACTACCTTTAAGTTACGGCTTAGGCATCTGTTGCAGCTACAACAATAACCACCACTTACCTAATTGTTTTTTTTTTCACAAATATATAAGATTTAAGTTCGAATTGGCAGTGGTATTTGTTTTTTATTTACCTTTATTTATTTATTTATTTTAAATATTTCTTCATAAGGTTCACATGGAAGAGCAGAACACACTTGTGCTGTTCTGATTGTGAACCTTTTGGTCCCCACTAACGAGTACCTGGAATAATTACTCTTTTTTTCTTTTGTTTTTGTAAATATCTCATTTTATTTTATTTTATAAGTATTTAATTTTTATAAGTATTGAATTTTTAGATTATGTTTACTTGTGTACTTGTTAGTAGCCAATAAATATATATTATTATTATTATTATTAAACGTGAACTTTCTTTTTCCACTCTGTCAATGAGTTCAGACATCTCTTCTTCGGTTTTTGCAATAAGAGTTGTGTCATCCGCATAGAGTAAATTATGTATCTTCCTTCCTCCGACAACTATGCCGCTTTCCCAGTTCTCCAGAGCGTTACACATTATAAGTTCGCCATAAATGTTAAATAATAGGGGTGACAAGACGCATCCTTGACGGACACCTCGTTGAATTTTGATGGATTTAGAGCTTCTTCCATCGACCTTGATTTTTGCTGAACCATTTTCATATAGGTTTCTTATTAGTAGAACTAGGTGTTGGGAGGGTTCTCATTTCTAATAAAGTTTGCCATAATTTATGCCAGTTTATGCAATCAAAGGCCTTGCTATAGTCTAGAAAACATATGTACGTTGGTATTGTAAACTCCCTGGCCTTTTCGATAATTTGTCGCCCATTTAAGATTTGTTGCCTTGTGCCTTTACCGCTAACAAATCCTGCCTGCTTTTGTGGGATCTGACTATTTAAATAGTTTTTAAGTCGTTGCAATAATATTCTGAGCATTATCTTGCTTGGGTGAGATATTAATGCAATTGTTCTATAATTACTACACTTTTGACTGGCCCCTTTTTTATGAAGCGGAACGAGAGTAGATGTAGTCCAGTCACTTGACCATATTCTGGTCTGCCATACCTTATTACAGATATTCCATATTATATCGATGTCTTTGTAGTCTAATTGCTTGATCATTTCTCCTCTGACATTATCTTCACCTGCGCTCTTATTATTCTTTAGGCTATGAATGGCTTCTTCTATTTCTGTCTTTAGAATACATGGTTCATGTTCTATTTGTAATATCGAAGGAGGATCTTCGAATCCCTGTTCTTGCTCTTCAGTTCGGTAGAGATCTTCGCAATACTGTTTCCACACGTCTAGTATTTCTTCTATTTCAGTTACGACCTTCCCATCTCGGTTTTCTATTTTCTATGTCTTGAGCTTAAATTCTCGTGTGATTTCTCTTATTTTTTGAAAGATATTTTTTGTGTTGTTAGCATTTGAAGATTTTTCAATTACCCGACATGTCTCGTGTAAGTGTTGGTTTTTGTCTCTTCTGCATAGGCTTTGTATTTTCCTACTAAGTCTTCGATATTTTTCTCTTTCATCTTCTGTGTTTATACCGACCGTTTTCAGTTGTTTTCTGTCATCCACAACTTTCCACGTTTCTTCTTTCATCCAATGTTTTCTCTTCATATGTTTGGTACTTTTTATGACTTCTTCTTTGGTTTCTAACATTATACCGTTTTCATCTTGTTCCACATTTGTACAGTGTTCATCTCATTTGTTAGATCTGTGATTTTTTCCAGATTTCTTTCTAGTTGTTTGTAATTTTCCATATTTTCAGACCGTAAGTCTATAGATTTTCGTTTGTCATTTCTCGTTTTGATGTGGATTTTGATTTTTGCCATGAGCAATTTATGATCACTGCCACAGTCGAGCCCAGGTAGAGTTTTTACGTTGTCAACACTGGATCTCCATCTGTTTCTGTAGTCTATTTGATTCTTAAACTGCCCCCCTGGTGATACCCATGTGTATCGTCGTCTTGGGTGATGAGGAAATAGACTATTCGTAATAGTTAAGTTATTTTCAATACAAAACTCGATTAGCTTTTTACCGGTGTTGTTCCTTGAGTCTAAGCCATATCTACCAATCACGTGTTTTATTTGATCGTCTTCTTCTGTTTGTCCTATTTTGGCATTGAAATCCCCTTGTGTGTACATAATTTCTTTACTAGGTATATCTTTTATTGTTGTTTCAAGTTGTTGATAAAACTCCTTTATTTCCTCCTCACTACTTTTAGCTATTGGTGCATAAACCTGAATTATGTTCATGTTGCAGGGTTTAGCACTTAATTTAATCGTCATTATTTTTGAATTTATAGGGTTATAGCCTAGCACAGTCGACTCTAGTTGTTTTGGTATCAATATTGACACTCTGTGTACAGAGTTTGTTTCATGGCCGCAGAAATATATATTGTTTCCCCTGTTTGAAGTAAAGTGTCCACTACCCTTCCAGTGTGTTTCACATAAACCGATGATATTAAGTTGGTTAGTTTCACGTTCAACAATGTCTAATTTTCCTGGATGTAATACAAGGCCTTGGATGTTCCACGGGGTGACAATACAGCCTGGAAAATGTGTTTTAATTAGCACTTCCACTGTCTCTTCAGGTTTGGTTGTAAAAGAACCATCCCCTCGCCTGAAGCAGCCTGGCTGTTGGTTTGGATGCTTAGAAAGGATCTTTTTCAGCCGAGCCGCGGAGGCAATGGTCTCTATGGAACTGCAAAACGTTTTCCAAGAGTCCCTCTGTCTCTGGCGGATTTCTTTTATGTATTATCGTTTTTGGCCTTTATAGACTTCCCAGTCACTAGTAATTCTAGTTCTTTTTGCTTTGTTAAAGAGTTTGTCAAGTTTCGGAAACCACCAGGAGGTTGTGCGACTCGCGTTGGATGTCTTCAAGGGACATGACGATTCGTAAGATTGTAGGATTGAGTTCTGCAGGATATCCACACTGATTTGCAAGTCCCCTACCGGATCAATCTTTTCTTGAAAAACCGAAACCACCAGGTGAGCTTCCAGATCTGTCTTGTACGATAGTCTGTCAGTCCGCCTAGGGTTTCAATATTGTTTTGGTTGAGCTCCAGATAATTTGAAACAAATCCATCTGTGGTCTGACATAGACACAACAGGTGATACCTGCCAGCCCACAACATTATTGGAAATATCTGAAGAGGCCAGAGTGACATCAATCACGGTCTGGCTACGCGTTGTGACAAAAGTTGGTTTACATTCACGCTTCAGTATTTCTAAGTTTGTACTTATTAGGTAGGTACTCAAGTAAAAACCTACCTCGGGTGTTACTGCCACTGCTACCCCACGAAACATGGTGAGCATTTGCATCACAGCCAATAATTAGGTTTTCGTTGTTCCTCTCACAGTAGTTCACCAATTCGATCAACTCCACGCTAGGTGGAGGGTCAACTGAGTCACTGGGGAGATATACCGATGCGAAAATGACATCTTCCTTCCCTTCGTTTATACTACAGATCATCTGTATCGTTTAAAATTTTGAAAATTAAGAAGCAAAATAAAACCTACGATGCCTTACTAGTGGCTAAATAAAACAAAGTTTACTTTTGTAGTAGTGTATATACAACCTAGTTTTAAGCCCTATGTGTACAAGGAGTTTTTTGAATTCATTGAAGATTACACCAACGAAGAAATAAGTAATTTGTTGATAATTGTCGACTTTAATTTAGGTGATATATGGCAAATTAAATTAAATAATTGTAAAATGAGTACAATTAACGAAACCTACATTAAAAATTACAATAATAAAACTTTGGATCAAGTACTCACTAATGCATGCAATAAACCAAATGTTCAAGTAGCCAAATGTGAATTCCCTATTGTACGGGAAGATTCACATCCTCCAACTTTGTCTATTAATATCTCTTTTAAAACACAAATTAAAGTTAAAGATACAAAAATTGCTGAGTACTATAATTTCAAACGTATCAATTTCGAACTCTTGACAGACCTTATTCGTACAGCAGA